>JAUOZQ010000328.1:0-48489 GCA_030710315.1 Anomotaenia brevis
CACTTTAAATTTCGGCCTCAAAACAACAAAATCAAACGCATTTTCAAAACCTTCATTTTTCACTTTTGTAGCTACAAATAACAAAATTAAACAACTAGCACAAGTGCATTTCCTACTGCATTTGTCTTTTTTAGCACCAAAATGATCCAGTTCATAGTCCTTTTTCGCCAAAATCGAGTTCTTTGCAAATGACAATGAACCATTTGGGGCAATTTCCTTTACCCAACTGGGTGGTAGCACTTGAAATTTCGGAATTGCCCTTATTTTCTTCACACACTACCCTAAAAAATGATCTCATCAACTCAACAACATCTTTGAGGAGCCAAAAGGCCCTACAATGGGTGGAAACGGAAGACAGTTCAGCATAAGCAAAATTTCAATACCTCAAATTTTGACTAAGATCAGAAAGGCAAATCCATGGTTATAATTTATTGATGGCCGAAATTTTGACATCGTTTCTTGGTTACAATCACAAGGAATATGGAACGGGATTTTTGTACTCAGTTAATCCTGTACTACGCTGCGCCGCGCCGATATGGATAGGCTATTCAAGGACAGGGCGCTAACGACCACGGATCAAACACAAATCGGTTAGTCATAAATTGTGCTGTCGCCAGAATAAGCGTTCACAACTCCGTACGGCAGCATGCAAGCAACACCTCATCCATCAAGTGCAGGTTATTTCTCCTAGTACAAATTTTACTTACATTTTTGCTTTTCTTTTACCTTGGACACTTTTGGGAGTTAAACTGAAACACTAAAGACAAATAGCTTAAGATCCATTATTGTCTGTATGGCACCCCTCCAACTGCGAATGGCACTTAAGCTTTTCTTGCTAAATAAATCACTGCTTTAGACTTGGCCCACTTAAACATGACAGTTTTGATCACCTACCGATTGTCTTTAGCAGACCACATCTCCTCTCTTAATGAATCCTATATATTACATATGAAAAAATATGGAAACGCCTCCCCCTACCGATTTATTCACTATTTCACTACAACTGGTTTCGCTGCTATGGCTTTGGTCACTGCATCTCTTTCAATCATACTAACGGGAACCACATTGTCTCTCCCACGGTATAAGGTCACGACCCAGAATCTCAAACGGCCCGCAGACAGGTCTGGACTGTGAAAGCGTTTCATGAAAGTCCTACAATCCAAGCATTCCTCTAAAAGCCGCACTCCTACAATTGGCAACATATTTTAAATGCACTTAACTTTGACAGCCTGCTACACCACCTCTTGAAGGTGTACGAGACAGGAGACAACCCCTTTAGCGCCACTGATCTTGGTAGCGGGGTTGGGGTTATCCATTGGTCTAACTGACTCTGGACTCCAATCACACCTGCCAACAGTATAAAAGCCTTACTTGCACACACACTCAAATAAATTCTCTGTTGAAAACGTTTTTTTTCGATCTGGTATTGGCACTTCTCGTCTATTAAGGGTTAGTTTATGCCTCTATGGCAGATATTACAGGGTGTAGACAGAAAAATGGAAACACCAAAACATGTAATAAACAATCAAAACCTGCCGAATTGAAATGCTCTTTGTTTGTAATTGTTTTGTTTTTTTATGCAGATATTTAAAATCTGGTTATAATTGAGAGGCTCCTCGGCGACACAGACTATAAAAACCGGTCGAAAAGACGTCAAAATTCCCACATGATTGCTGTTGGAAGAACAATTGAGCGTTGAGGCGTTTTCAAAAGCCCTTTTTCGTGTGTCCTTTTAAGTTTACGAGTATATTCACATGCCCACTTATCGAAAATTAAACCGTAAAGTGTATGAGGCATCTGTTCAATTAGCCAATGGGCAGTTATTTTAACCTTGAGATTTCCTTCATGATTGGCTGATTCCATTGCTTCACTTGAATAAATACAGAAACTGTGAGCAAGGATATCATGCATTACGTTTCTGATTCATCATGCTATCGTCTATCCTGATTTTCGGTCTTTGGGTAACTTTTGCTAATAGGTACTTTTCGTTGTGGATAAATTTTTGAAAATTACCATCATTCAAACAAACTACTTTTAATTTGCCCTTTTTGTTATAGCCAATTCGTTTCCAGCGGATACTGGTAAAATGTAACTTTGAAATAATGCCTAATTTCCGACGACATTAAACTGATTCTACATCTAAAATCTAGTTTCCATTGTTGTGATGGGTAAGTTTTTTCATTATATAATATATGATGCATGATTTAAATAATTATATAATTCATTTTCCTATTTACAGTGAACGGTGGGTTCAAAAAGAGTTAAATATACTATAAATAACAAATTTGTTTATTGAAGTAGTTAATAGGCCATTAAACATATTAACTGTTTTTTACAGATATACTTTCTTGTATGTGGCACTTTACTCAATAAAATTTTAAGATAATTTAATTAAATGGTTTACTTTAATTAAATAAACTCTTAGCTATACGTGGTAAGCTCCTTTCATCTCTTAATTTGATCGAAATATCCGAAAATGATTATTAATATCCTTAAATTCTTCAGTGGCGAAAGTCCTTTTGCTTGGTAAGTCGCCTCTTTGGATATTGTGAAATACCACTGAGTAAAAAACTAATTTCTTTTTTTCCCGCAGAGACAACTACTGGTACGAAGATTGCTTATTCCAAATAGCTAGGCATTTGCGGTGGTTATCGTAGTTTAATTTAAATTGCTGCCTCAAATACCTCTCTGTTAGTCCTTTTTAATAACTTGTAGCAGAGACTGTGTACGAGTGACCAACCCTGACATAGAGGGGTATTTACCTATTTCGCCACAATTTCTCCCACAAATTGGCTCATATTAACACGATTTTTTATAGACATCCTTGGCGCTGGTGAGTGTTTAAACTCAATATGAGCACATGGTGAACAGAATTCTAGCTTTCACTTTGTAGTAAATCATGCGGAGATAGAGCGGTAATCGATAAACAAAAGGCCAACTAGAGATTTTTCGTGGAATTCCAAAATATTTAAATGAAATCGTTCAAGATTCCTACTTCATTTCTTCTTTTAATGTATTCAACTAAATATCGAACGAGTTAATAAAGTTTCCGTATTATAAAAAATGCCTGTTTCGTTTATACTTATTAATACATTTTAAATTGTATGAATGTGGTGGCAGTCGTACTGTGAAATAAGTGCCGAGCTCACGCCATTACAGAACGAGATGGTTTGCTGGCAAGACAAAAGATTTGCATCCAATGAATAGCCCATGAATATCAAACGCCCTCAGAAAACACATTTTGAAGTTTTATTAGAAATGTGTAGAGAAGTCGCACCAGTTTCTACAATCAATCTGTGACTAACTTCATAAACATAAATGCTCTATGCACAACAACTTTTTAAATTGGTAGGATGATTTGCACATAACCGTAGCTATTCATTTGACTAAATTAAAAATGGATCTGAACGACTACAAAGTGCCCTGTCGGAGTGCCATAAACACACTCGAGGTTCATCGTCTGGTGTCACAAGACGCGATGTCGAGATCCAAAGCAGAAACTAAATGAGCGGCAAACAACCATTACACCGAAATGACACTACCGCTTACCGCACCTCAACATCGGCCTCAGTTGTTGCAAAATACGTCATTGACTCATGGCGTAGTACTTCTAAATGTCTAAGTCTGAAGTGTATTGATTGCAATTATTCAAAAATTTGGAAGTAATAGTTGCATCTGTTAGCACAGCCTAACCTATCGTACACAGTGGCTCGCTTAGTCTTTCAAGTATGCAAAATTGACATCCTATTATTTTTGCTCTATTATTTTTGACCTTTCAACTGCCCTCGACTAAATATGGCAGCTGGCTTCTTAAAAAACCTTATTAAAGTCAAGCCACGAAGTTGAAAATATCGCCTCTAGCAATACACAACACCCAACCTATATAAATAAATTTCCCATACATAGTAATGTGGAAATATTAGTTTTTACACGACCTAGACATACACGTTTTGACTTTTCGCAGATTCTTTTTGGTCGTTTGCTAATAAAACCGCCCAACGCGGATTGTCAAGCTTTACCTGGTTCACATTTCCAGAGTATAAGCCAACCCGCATAAAGGTAACAGTGTATTTTAACAAAAGCAGCCTCTAGGGTAAAATATCGAGAACCTACGCGATTAATCATGAATGTCTGAGATAAGGTTCCTATTCTCAAAGTTTTTTCGCAGAATCTCACTTTACTTAGTTCATAGACAGTAAGGATACTTGAATTAGTTCACTGCAAAATTCTAATTGCAACGTCCATTTCCTTGACTGGTTCCCGGCCATGAGTAATGGTCTACGAGAAGTTTAATTGAAGGCCGCACCTCTGGGTGTAAAAGTAAGTGAAATGTCTCGAACACCTGTCGAAGTGACGATGCTCGTCGACTGCTAATAAAAAGTGCCTTGACCTCTATCTCCACGACCGCCCTCTCCTGAACCATCTGCATTACCACGCCTTAAAACGACAGGTATTTTCCCACATTCTGGACGATTTCTAGTGCCGAAGGGTGCATCTGGGTCAAGTTCAATTGATCCTTCGGCAACCACTGCCATTAGAAATGCTAAAACGCCTGTTTACATATAAATATATATATTAATTATAGTAAAGACCGAAATTAGACTCGGGCGTTTTCCTGACTTCCTTAAAATGATCAATCTCCAGCCTTCTAAAGAACCCATCTATTTTTAAGGGTTGAAATATGCTTAAGGTAACAGGATTGATTTCTAGAAATCGAGTAAAAAAATTTCAATTTAAGTTGCATTTAGAAATTTGAAATTTGTATCCATCCTAACGCTAACATTTTGTTAGTAAAATAATCCGACTTGGTTTGTGTCATTCAATTAAATAATCAATATTGGTAATTTAATGGTTGTTCCAATATTCAGTTATCCTCATTAAGTCAGTAGGCATCACTGTTATTCAAAAATCACTCTGAAAAAAATTACTCAAAATTGGAATATACTGGAGAAGAATAAATGCCTATATTGCAAAAGATAGATGATTACCATTTTGGAGTGTAGCTTTGCCTTAACCTTATCAAAAATACGATTGAGTAAGAACAAATAAAATTATGCTAGCATTTTATTTACTAATATGCTCGTTTATTTTATTGATATGTTTGCCTATTGAATTTAAAAAGTTGGGTCCTCGACAGACAAAAAATATATATGTTAATGAATTTAGTAAATATATTAGTTACTTAAAAGCTACTCATGTAAATTGTTATTACTTATATACCCTTTTCCTGGACATTTGTATGTACAACAAATATTAGTGGAACTCGTGTTGTTTGCATAATGTAGTTAATTTTGGTTCTATCATTTATACCCGCAAATTGTCTTCGAATTTTCTTTGTGAGAAATGGGTATTAATCAATAAAAATAAATCTATACGCCAGTTATGTGTTGAGAACATATGTTTAACATAAATGCATACTATAGATAAGAAAAGCAATTAAAATGTTTTGCCCAAAGTCATATTGAATATATTTGCTAGAAGTTAAGTGAAGCTTTTAAATTCTAAACAGCATAAAAATCTGCATGTTCACTAAAAGATAAATAAATATTTTCATTTCGCATCAATACCATAGCAACATAGAGAAAATTTGAGATTTTTGTATTAATTAAGTGAACCAGAAGAACCACCTTGTAAAATCGACGTTACCCATAATAACATCGAATGGATGACCTTTCCGATTTGCGCGTCTGTTTCTCGGTTAAACATTCCGTTAACTCTAATTTTGCCAACCTCAAGATTTCAAATCAACTACTAAGATTATGATACAAATTAAACTTGATTACATTTTATTTTACTTTATGTTTCCGTACTTTAGTTGTCATGTCGCAAGAATTCTAGCGATTTTAAGGCTAAATAAAGTAAGATTTCGTTTAAATTGGCAGTCAGCAGCAACCTTGATGTAACCCAGATTTCACAGTTCATGTTATTCGCACCAACAGTTTAAGAGTATGTCTCACCCATGTCAAGTTACACGAAAGTCCACAAAAGTCCTCGAGCGATTCAAAGTGTATTTATTTTTGGACCGTTAAAGGAAACAATTGCATTTTTGCGGAGTTTCTTGGCTCCTTAATGTTATCATAATGTTTGCATAAGTGTACTTGAATTAATGAGACAAGATGCATTTGTTAACGCGAATTTATAGAGGATCTCCTTTAAGATTTATTTTATCGATAAAAAGCACCTTCATTTGATTTTCACCTAGACCTGTTTTTCCCTCTTCCCTAACAGATAATGGAAGTCGAGGCAGCAGACTTCGTTTCCCAAAGTAGGATGACTCAACTCAAAATAGTCAAAATTTAGATAATGCAAGTTACTGCACATTCTTTTACAAACAAATGTAAATTTCACTATATACAGATATTCGCAACTGATATCGAAAGCATTTCTATTGAAAAAGCAACTTCAAATTTCAACTAAACGATGTTCCCCATAATGACAGCGATGGATTTTAACCGGGTCGAGTTCTAAAACAGTTTATTAGGAAAGAGAAATGAATGGTGTTTTTCGCCTGGACCATATGCAGTATTTATGTCGGTAGATGAGAACTTCGCATGAATAAATCTCAGGAAAAAATCCTGTTCAGTTTATATGATTACACGAGCAACTACATACCTTTCGCAAAGTTCTACGCAATAGTTTTAAATACGAATAATAAGCAAATAATGATGACTTGAGATATTTTGCTTGACTTTTGCAAAGGCAATTTATTTTTTGTGTTTTCAAGACATTAGCTTTGCTCCACATTTGTTATAGTCTAATTTATCTACCCTTATGGTATTTATATATGATCTATTGAAGTCAAATTTTCACAAAGACGTCATGAACCTAAGCATTATTGCTTCGAATATCGGTGCGTTTTTAGAAGCCCATTCTTTGAGATATATTTTTCTTTTTAAAATCGCTTTACATGTTTCTAATATATCATAGTACACCCAATAATCGTAGGCGTCGGCACCACTGCCTCCGTCGATTTCCGTGACTAGGAGATCACTAAAGTTCCGTTGGTGCCCACTGACTAAGCGTATTTTTTGACCAAAGTCCTCAATCTGCACTGCTTCGACGACCATGTCGTCGTGAAATTGCATCTGTATTTCAGTAAATGTAAGTGACTCCTGCCAAGGGTTGGACAAGGCGTGACAACTAATCTGGATTTGAAGGAGCCAAAGATTTGTGAATTGGTGAAAGACTATTTGATATATTAACTTAAACATAAGGTGATTGTTGGATTTTGGAGCAGTAGCCACAATCGTTCCATGCTCTAGCGTCATCCACTCGACTCCGGTTTGACCCGAAAAATCTCAATGGGTAAAATCTGACCTGTAATGAACATACTGCTGGAATGCTGATTTTTCGCGCTTACGCACGGTTGCTTAGTTTAGGACTAGTCACATTCTTTTTCAGGGTGATCATTTTAGTCGTATGCGAACCCATGCACGCTTTTACTCTGTAGTGTGCAAAAAATATTTCATTTATTGGGTTTTAACGAACCGAAGTTACAACCCTAACTTTGTCGCACTACGTCCGAATGTGAAAACCTATATTATTATATTCTTGTGATATTATTGAAAACTTTGGTTCCTGAAATTTAAAGCCTTCTTAAAAGTAAGGCCTTTACAATTATTTAGCTAATTTGGCGCAACAAGTTCTATTTTTAAGGCATTTTTACTATTAAATAGAGTTCAACTTCATGATAAATAGAACATATTACTTATAAATCTTAAGAAATATCACCTAAATAACCCTTTGGTTCTTGATAGACAAGTAGCTATCCATCTGTGAAACATATCAAAGTTTGAGTCGTCAAATGTTTTACTATATACTTTAGGAAAAGCGTAATAGTATCAAATGAAATTTTTTCATTTCGAAATCTTGATTACCCCAAATATAAATTTAAGCAGCACCGTCATGTGAGGACGCCGGCAACGAATTTTATTTATTTGATTTTGTAAAAGTAGCAACAAAAGGCTCTATGAAGTAAAGGTTCCATATTAAAATGCAAATTACAGCTATTCGGCAGCTATTCCATTATGGTTTTCAAATTTGAAAAATTCAACTTAATCGTTTTTTCAATAATAAATGAACTTGTCAGAGCAAATACTATTTTCAAAGTCATGTAAAAAATGACAACATTGAAATCTTTATTTTAATTAAAAAAATGTGAACTCTTACATCAAGCTGGCCAGTTTGGCAAAGAGAGTATTGAGCGACATGCTTATTTGAAAATCAGGAAGATATTCAAGGTGAAAAGAGAATGCGAGAATGCGGGCATTATACCATGGGGCAGGTGTCTTCGCATTCTTCCCTATTTTCAATTCGGTTATCGTTGCCTCCACAACCTACACAAATGAACTCCTCGCACTCGCACTCTCCATTACTACTGTTGAAGTCTCAGGATGGCTGGTAACAAAGGCATAAACCAGGATCAATGAGCCTGTCGCACCTATCGTCTAATCGTAAAAAAATCAAATAAAACTGATGGGAAATCAAGCCAATCCCATCTCCTATCTGACGTCTTGTAATTTCTAGGGCCGCAGATGGCCATTAAAAGGTGTTAGCTTGTGTGTCCGTTTGTGAACTCGTGGATGGTTCTATCTTACCGTGAAGATCGGCTATTGAGGTGATGAGCAACAAACAAAAAGCGGTGATCACGGTCACCACCAGTTCACCAACAGTATTCACGCAAACTGTTATTTCAAAATTTCACCCTTTAACCAACAGAAAGAGCATTAGGCCTCTCCCTTATTCGAGTGCAGATTTTGGGAGTCGAACCAGGAACAGGAATGGTGGAAAATTGTTTTGACTCACCATCCATTAAATGCAGCATTCATCAACATCTTTTGGCTTGAAAAGACTTACTATGGTAGGCGCAGGCTTATTCGAGCTTATACATCTTTAAGGGCTATTTGTGTTAATTATTTTAAGAGGTTCACTTTTCATAAAATAATTTCTAAAAATGAATGGAATTTAAGTCAAAAAGCAAATAAAGATAAAACGTTAGAAATAATTTGAAACATATGTTGCGAGTCCTTCTGGGTTCACATAAATTCTAAACATATATTATCTCATCATTTGGACTTGCATTTTACCTAGAATACACTCATCGGAGCTGCTTTATCGAATATTCAGCGGTCTTTTAATTTTATGTCTCTTGTTAGGCTTTTCCTAAACGTCAGATGTTTCGTGCTTGTTTTGTTTTTCGCTTGAAAATATTAAACTAACCAAAAACGCTTTTTCGTCCAAGTCAGTTCTTACTTGCATCTTAAAAAGATGTGTCAAAAGTCGCAGTCATCTGCTTGCGAAAACATTTTTGTCGCTCGAATGCATTTCGAAAACAGCTTTTTAATACCAGCCTATAAAAAATTGTACGAAGATATTTCTAAACAACTTGATTCCAAATTGCAGTTAAAAACAATTTTGTCTTATACCATTCTACTTGTGTTTTCCAATTTTAACCATTGCAGTGAGGCAGTTAATTAGACAAATTTCAAAAATATGCCTATATACCTTTATATTCTAAATAGGCTGACAATTATTAATTAAATGTCTCTTACAAATTCCATCAAATACATTGACTAGAGGCAAAACTGCCTATTCTGTGAGCCGAGGATAGTTCGTCTGGGCCTACCTTTAAAAAACTTCACTTCTTTCTTTTTTCTATTTTTTCTAATCCCCATACAACAATGCTAATGAAATAAACCTAAAACTTGGATAGTTTAAGCTAATTGGCATCAAACAGTTCTCAAATCTATAACTGTTCTTCCCAAAAACTAAATAATCTGTATTTTTCACGGTTATTAAAAAATTAACCCCTTTTATTTTTAATTTTAATATATTTTAAATGACTAGGATAATCTTTGCAGTGAAAGGTGTTTTGATAAACGCCCAAGTTATTGCTCCATTACTAAATATCAAATATGCTTCGTAGGGTTTCCAAATATTAAAACGTCTCAATAACTGGAAGTATGTGCATCTTTAGAATATAATGATAATTATAAAATTTGATTAAAAGAGAGAGATATCAGCTAAAGATTTATTGAATGGTATCTCAATTGTTTAATTGTACTCAGTAACTGTTTATGGTGTTGTTATCGTTAGTTAAGTCTGATTAAAATCAAAAAAATTAAGAGGAGTTTTAGTTTAATTTCAACAAATATATGGCTTAGGTATTCAAGAGTCTGGATGTGCTAAGATATGACATTTGGAGAAACAGGTGCACGTTCTTGGTCCGTCTATCAAGAAAGGTAGTTTTATTCAACATTCAATGTTTATTTTGATTAGCGCACGTTTCAACGTGGTTTAGAATATTTTAAACAATATTTCGATGCTTTATGTGAAAACTGGAAGTGTACTTACGCATTTTGCATTGTTTTCAAACCAGCATTTGTAATCCTAAAATCAAACCCTATACGTAAATATAATTTTGATAAACATTCATTATAACCGATGAAATAGCAATATTAAAGAATGTTCTCTTGTAAAGGAAATGATTTTTTCTAGCTTTTAAAAATAACAATTTTTTAAACTTGGATTTCTCTGATTCCTTTATTATAAGCTTTAAAAATTTCAGTCGCAACCATTTCTAGCATCCTTTCAAGGCTTTTGGTTCACGCAAGTGTGATTAAATATCCCGTTAAAATCTCGCAAATTCATTTCATTTGATGTGAGATTATACAATCGCAATGATAGCATCAGTAAGATAAGACAAAGCATGTATAACGACAAAGTCTCTAAACTGACTGACGACCAAACTTTCCGGCTTCTATAGATCTCAATCCTTTATTCGAAAAAATCCAGAAAAAATTACCCTGAAAAATGGTCTATGTTTAATAGTTTCTTCGAAATTATCCTAACAAAATTGTATTAGAAAATTAATTAGCCTACTTGATTTTGCTATACTTATGTAACAACAAAACAATTAAAATCATTATCACAAAAGAAAAATATGTTTTTGAATAACATTCAAAATGACTGATAATTCGACTTTTTGAGGTACAAAAATGCCTACTTCAATTATTATTTCAAAACTCTATTTGGTGGATCTTCGAAAAATCAACCAACAACTGTGAAAAATAATATTTTAGTTATTCAATATGCAGATACTATTTTCACTATTCAAAAATGAGACCATTTCTCTAAAAAATGACTTTAAGACACCTTTTGGTTAAGTTTTTTTAATACAAGTGGTAGCATGAGCACTTAGAAACAATGATGAAGAAATTTCATTTATTTAGAAAAATCATGTTTTTCTACGAAGTCGTCAATGAAGCAAACTTAGTGATCTAAATTTTTAGGAGCTAAGCTTTCTAAAGTGGTATGATTAATAATATTAGGTTCGATCAATAATATATCAGTCCACCAGAATCGAATTCGTATCAACCGTCTTCGACCTTCAACATTCTGTTTTCAAGTAATATTATGGTCAGTTGTCCATCTCAAGACTATACAAACAATTTAAAACGAGTTTTAGAGAATAGAGAAGACCAGATTTCGTATGCTGGAGGTTGTTTTGTTTTCAGGGACCCACTTCTCAGTTTGAAACTTTTCAGTCTTCGAAGATGAGGATGAACATTTACATTAGAAATTAACCTAATTACTAATCCCAACTCAGCTCATAACTCAGCGTGAGTATCTTTCCCAGTAACTGGTTCAAGCAGCTTATCATCTACTTCAACTGAACATTTGTTTAAAGAGGGTTAGACGCCCACATGCTAGTTTAGCAAACCATTTTCTGAATGTTCTTTCATTCACACCTCCCTCTTCATGGACTGACACACTGTTTCTAATAATTTTCCTTCATGTACTCATAATACATTATATAAGTCAATTGATTGTAGGGAACTCCAATGTCAGCAGTTTCAATTAATTAGGTAAGCGTTATGTTGTCGGTAGGAATATGCAGCTGGTTTTGTGCCTGTTTCTATCTATCTATATATCTATCCATCCTTCAGCCACATAAAATGGGAATTGAAAATATCTGCTTCTGTGTTTACCATTTAAAACAATATTTTTTAAACTGCATCTTTTCAATTTATCTCTCCTTTTCGCGTGTTCATCTGCAATCTCAGGTCCTGTTATAGCACTATGGGCAAAGAATGCTAGTAGTCAGTGAGACAATGCCTTGTCATAAGCTGACGTATAGTATCATTTAGCCTAACTGAGAATCTAACCAGCCTCACTGATTTACAAATCAAGTGAATCGACGCCTGCCATTCATCCATCTTACGCCTTACTATACTCGCTTCAGACTCTGTGGTAGTACCATCAACTTATGAAAATTGTACACACAGTCGGTTAGACCGTAAGCATTCCGATGCAACCTCTTTAGCTGCCAAGCTACAAGTCACCTGACGCAATTCGTCTGATGTAACAGTTCATTTGTTTCAAAACATGTTCCATATCAGATCGCTTAGTTCCAATGCTGTGAATTTTTACTAACCATTGGTTTAAAATGGAAACAATATGCAAATTAGCTCCGTGAAATACGAAAAAAATTATTGAAATCCTTGAGCATTAAGGCGTTAGAAATACTTCCATGTATCCACGTTGATCAAACGACAATTTTGTTCAATATGGAATTGCGATTCTTAATTGAAACCCACGTTTTCAGTGGACAAGTGGTATTCCCAAAAACATTTCTATGTGTTAGAGCACCCGTTATCGTTTCATTTCTGCGAAATGTTGAATGTAATCTAGTCGATCAAGATCTTGTGCTGATCAGCACATCTTCTTTATACATTATCATTAGGATAATCCACATTTTCATGATGAAAATATAATCAAAGATCTTATAAACCATGATCTGGCAGAAAAAGTCAGCCAGCTTTCATATTAGGGTTTTAATAATGTATCGCACACAATCGTGAAAACGAGCATACCAATAAAATAAAACGTATGAAACACTGACTACTTGTATACCGAATCAAGGTCTACTACTCAAAATGAAAAAAGGTTGATGTGCTGCTATCCTGGTACAATTCACTGGTACTGCCTGCCATTTATTCATTCTTTGATGCTGATGGCTTAAGGATGTTTTCATAAAACAACTACATTTACTCTCTGTTTAAAGACAAGTCATTTTGGTAATCCGATTGTTCGCTAAAGAGGGTGTATTATAAGATAAGCCAATTCATAACGGTGGCGTCCAGAGCACTTGCCTTTTCGGGAACCACCAAAAGGGTTACAATTCATTTTAGGATAATCCCTCTTGTTGCGCTATTGTTAATTCTGCGGATTATATTCGCAGTAGTATGCATCATGGAGGAGCGATGCATGTTAATCACCACAGGCAAGCAGCTTCGAGATACCCTGTAGTGATTTGTTAAATTTGGTATTATTTAGGATGAAAGTATTTTCGAAGTAAAATAATATTAATATCTATCTTAAATACATATTTAACTGGAAGATTTTAATTATCGATTCTTTTAACTTCACTTATTACTAGAAAAGGAAGTTCGTTTTAAATTTACACTCTTACACCGACTTATTTCAAGTAAACAATCTCATAAAGCCATCCACTAATTCAGTAATAAAGATATCAACATTGGATTATTTCTTGGGATTAATATTGTAAATGCCGATAAAGTAATTTTTAAAATGAGATTTTTTTAGTTTTAAGGGCGTTTATTAGGATTTCTCGCCAATGCTCTCTTGACAAGTAAGTGGAGGCTTGCCTGTTACAATGCTTATTACTCTTAAAATGATGCAATTTTCTGGGCGAATTTCCCACTTCACATAAGCCCATGCTTGCAGTCCCCTTCCATCTCCGCTCGTCTCCATTCGTTCGTAGTTCCACTGTACAGCTACTCCCTGCTAATTCACAGCAAGGCAATAATTGAGAACTGCCAGAGGATCACCCTGCAGGTCAGATTGATCCAGCCAATGTAAGATGCAGTGATCGGACAAATTAGCGAAAATGCCAATCATTGTGGCGTACTAATCTTTGAAAAAATTGCAAAAAATCAGACATTGACATATTTCTTTTAAATTTCGTAATTCGAGGTACTTTTCAAAGTAATTGATTTTGCCCTTTATTTAAAAATCGAACTTTCAGCGAGGCTAAAATGATGATGCTCGTAGGGCAGGCATTTGAGAAAAAAACTGCCTGAAAGCTCGGTGTCTCGAGTGATACTATCCCAAATGTAATTTCTGGCGACATTGAGAGAGAAGGAGAAACTTTGTCCTCAGCAAAGCACAGTCCTGGCCGAAAGTAGTCGAAGCTGTTGGCTATGAGAGAGAATAAAACTTTAGAATGACGACAGACGAGGCAGTGTTGGCACTGATCTGAACTTACAAATTATTCCTATCGCATCATTAATTTACGATACGCTCTCAAAAAATGCACTTTTAAACTGAAAATAGACAACTTAGACCTTTTCAGAATTTTATCATAATAATATAGAATGTAAATAACTTTTTTTCTTTCTAAGTTGCATAAAAGAGCCTGTAAATTTGCACCTAATTAGCTTTCAACCAATCGCTTATTAGCTTGTAGAGATTGGCCGATTTTACCGATGGATTGGGCTTCTGTCCAATGGGAGATAAGAACTGGTCTGATTGGTCAAGTTTCCCATATACACCACCGTTGTGAAAATAACATCAAAATGTCGAGTTTCTCGCGCCCCCCTAAGTTTCTTCTCACTAGTGGAATTCGCTTTTCTCAGCGATATGGAAATGCAAGTTGATTATATTAGCAACACGACAAGGCTGATTAGTCGTCAACGGACTCTACGCAGTCATCAGTTGTCATCAATTGAGGATGCCCTTGCGGAAAGAACCCCTTCAGTAGCACCAATCAAGGGGCTTTGCTTGTCATCCTAGACAATGATGCATTTTCGAAACACAAGTTCGATGACGAGAAAAGCGATTCTAATATTTACTCTCTATACAAACAGCACATCCAACAGCTCCAGAAAGATCTCACACAAGTGAAATTTGTAATCAAGAATACAGCTTGTTAGGTTAAGCACGCTCTGTCGCAGGGGATGATTATTAATGAACGATATACAAGTCTTTTTGGAGTGAACGTGTTTTAACACATGTTAAAGGTTTCCGTGCACACAATTTGACAATTTAATAATCAGAATAGCAAAAGGCGGTGACCATATCTCACTCCTTTCCCCAGTTCTCAGTGGTGCTCAGAGGAGGCCAGTTGACCCGTTGGTGTGGCCCCTGACACCCGAAAATTCCAGGCAATAAATGATTACCTCTAACCTTTGGCGACCTCTTGAGTAGGACCGTGCATTTTTGTCCATAGCATCCTATTACCCACATCTGATAAGAACAATAATCGAATGTAAATTAACATTTTTTTCACCAAATGCCCAGCAACCAACTTGATTGAGCCGCCTAGAATTTTTTTCAAACTAAGCATAGGGTGGAAATTTCGGTACTGATTAATCGATCCAAATTCCACTGTTTGAGAAGATCTGAAGGAATTGCTCTCTTGGTTTTCAAAGCTGCACGAGCCAATTTCGCGAAATGTCATACCATATTTTAAGCAGAATCACAGATTGCATATCCTAAGGTTTTCGAATTCGCTGTTTGATTGAGGACGAGAACTATAGAAGAGGCACTGAGCAAAGAGTAGTAAATGGGAGAAAGCGTGCACCAATGGGATGAGAGAGCGTTCATTGTCATGCATGTATTGAGAGTAGACGCATGGGCATGAAGAAAACCACGCGCCTAACAGTCAGTCACAAGCAAGACAACTTCGCCTTCCACAGAGCGAAGTACTGAAGTGGTCATCAACTCGGAAACTTTTTTAAACTGCATCTAATTAAGTGATGAGATATTATCCTCAAAGTTGTGCGGTATTTTTACCAATCGAAAATATGCCTCATCGAATTGTTTTCATGTTGGGAGGTACCATTCTTCTATCGCAAGGCAGATGTGTTTGCCAGTTTTATTCGTCCATCATCCACGACGCAACTAAGGGGCAAGAAGTAGGTTTGAACCCTCTAAAGGAAGCTGAGTACGTGTGGAAATTTTCGAAACAAGTGGGAGAAAGGCGTTTATTGCATACATTATTAATGCTACAGCAAAAAGGCGAGTTTTCGTAGGCTGATACCTGGTTGAGGCCAATTTCGTTTGTGGTTATGTGCACGCTGAGTAGGGTTCTCACATAGTTACTGGTTAATGGCACTGATTGTGGCCAACTTTACTATCGCCAGCCTAAAATCTGCCTTTGGGTGCCCTTTTTAATTGAATTATCATAAAACTAGTGAGCGATTTTACGATTTGGCAGTTACAAAGCAGGGATAGAAAAGCAGTATGGCAATTTGCCGGAGAAAACAGCATTTCAAGGTGGAGTGCTCAGGTGGGAAGTACGCTTCCTTTCATATCGATTGACGATAATTAGGTTGTCAAATTGAACGAGGGCCAATTCTTACGAATCCCTCTTCATAGGCAACCCACTCCGATTCTTTGTCTGCTGAATGAGGTCAGCACTTTTTCCATGTTCTGGATGGTTTAAATGTATGCTAGCATCTATCTCCTCGAAAAAAGGAAACACAATTAGTTTCCACGTGGCTATTGTGATCACGTAATGGCAGATCGGACCGAAAGGCATCATCGACATCAAAACCTCGATCAGGCAAGTAAATGACTGGTAAAATTCGTTCTCTTTGTCTTCGTATATTTATCGCTTCAGTATTGACCACAAGATGATGATGGTGCTTAAATAAAAAAGCGAGTCGAACAATCTATAGGTTGCGAATTTTGTAGCAAATACACAGGTGAGTTTGCTAGTAGTCATTTTGTCTGATGAGAATGGCCACTACTTGGATGGGCTACCTTCTATGTATTCCACATCGTCAGCTTAGGTAGGTGGTGACAAGACGAGACTTAGTTGAGACTCAGCAAACCAGCAGTTTTACTATATCGTCTTGAAGATTTGCTGTCTTTGTTCTCGACTGAATTGTAAGTGGTAAAGCTCAATCATAACTAGCCATGTAGATTATTCCATTCATCAATTGTTCCATAAAGGAATACCAAGTGACCTAAAAATCTGCTTCATTTGTGGCACATTGTTCACCTATCACTCATTGTCGACTTTAAGTAAGTCAAGTCTACGTTGGTGCCCACTTCTGCCCTCCAGAGACAGTCATCTTTGTCACATTCTTTCACGAAACGCCATTGGACAAAACGTCCCACTGTTGTTGTAGTGGTTAATTACTGGATAGCGTTACAATAGCCTTCTATGCTGTACCAAGCTTTATGGGACAATGTGCATCGATTGCCAACAGGAAAGGTGAAGCCAGAAGTGCAACAGACGAGACAGAGGAGACCTCTTCGGATTTTTTAGTTTTCAATGGGTGAGCTCAGAGGAGAGTTGTTGTGAGGTTTGCTAGGGGAACCTCAAGGAAACATAGGGGTCACTAAGTCATTAACACCGCATCGTAAGTAAACAGACGTTCACTCAATTAGGGGATTGTGGTATGCCAGAAAAGATCAGATAAGAGCTACAAAATGCCTATTGTTTCAGGTTCCGGGAAATGTTAGCAAGTCCCATAAATTTTTAGTAGTTTGATAAAGGGGTGAAAATATAGAATTTAATTGAGGGTTGAAAAAGGGGCATCTTATATGGTAGATATCAGATAAGAGCAATAAAATGTCTGATCTTTTGTAGTCTTAAAAATGGCCTAGTTACTCCGTGGGGATGCGTTGATAGGTTGCTTATGTTTACTGGTTTGGCAAGCAAGCAAAAACCACTATTTATGGTGGAAATTATTCGCACATTGAAAGGGACTTCAATTTAGATATCAAATAAAAAAAAGACCAAAAATGGGAAGAGAGGTATCTAGAATGACTTCAAAATGACATATTATCACACCACCACAGGTAAAGAACTTAAGTTTGGTAAACGAGTGGAAAACATAATTACTTGGCATGAATAGGCAACTAGAAATATTCTAAACAAGGAAACTTTTACACGTTGGCAACTACTGCGCTGAACAGCATAATGGGATCAGGCAGTTGTATTGACGAAACGAAAACTTAGAGAGGAAACTTCTTAATCGATTAATGCATCCAAAATCGACTGTGAAGAAAAAACAGTATTCCTCGGCATCTATTGTAATTTTAAAATCGAATTTGCAAATTAAACTTCAAAATCTACGTAGATGCCAATGATATCATTTCAGTATATCTATTTGAGGAATTAATAGTTGTTTCGAAGATTACCACAATTTCAGATCATTCCTTGTAGGTTTATTATTCAATGTTTTCAGAAAGCTTATAAGCGGATCCTGCAGAACTCCATTAGCACACTGCATTATAAACCTAAAAGATTCCTCTGTAACTGATCTTCATGGACCTTACCAACTGACTTAGTCCCACTCAGCTTAAATTGCTCAAAGTCATAGCTAACTATTAGGTGGAAGTTAATAGGAGTTAAACATGGAAGTGATTTAATACCAACTTTTCAGAAAGAAGCCTTTAATCACAGCAAAATATTTGTCAAAATTGAAATGAAACGAAATAATGTAGTGCTTATACGAAGTCGTAATCAGTAGATGGTAATGAAGGGTAGAATTATACTAATCTTAGCAATGGAGGAGCTGAGGAATGCCGGTTTGACTTACTCCCGGTCAATGAAACAATGACAACATACATAAACAAGTGCTATCTATAGTTACACATTGTCCTTCTCAAGAGAAATGTGTAGCTAACGATTTATGATCAAATTGTTTATTTATCAATTCCATTTTTAGTTTCTAAAAATAAATAAATTATTGAAATTGGTTTCAGTGTATAAAATTGTAATAAAATTGTGGCATTTTCTTCTGATGGGTTTTCTTAAACAATAGCAGGAGCACTGGAAATCGCCTAATCGATTTTTGGTGAGCTGTGAAGCCGTCCTGGATAAATGTAAATGACTTGCCCGATGAAAAGTGGGTGATTCAAAGTTAGAAAAATCTAGGAATCTACTTTCCCACTTCAACTTCTCTCATGATCCCCAATTATCTTGCACCCTCGCCACTTCAAATGGCCATATATGCTTATTCCCTACTTTGTTCTGGTGCTGGCATAACAGTGGTAACGTGAGGGTGGTTAAATAGAGATGGTCCTACAAAAGGCTTCCCGTAATACCCCAGTGAAATCCTCACCTACGAAGATATCAGAGATATCGTGAACGAATTAAATATCCGTATACTGCATTTATTGCCCAGCAAACGCTTCAAAATTGCCTGAGAGCCCATAAAGACTAACGAAACTGGCTTACTAAGCAGTGAAATGAGGCGTTGTCAAGCTGCGGGAGTCTACTTTGCACTGCTGACTGTGTCTTCCAAATATGAAGAGAAGATGGAATAGATGATGCCTATCTGAAAGAAAGGCGCTAGAAGAAGTAATGAGCAGCGAGGTCAGAATAAAAGCAGTCGTAAGCATTGGTAAGTAAAGAGAATGACTGAACATTTGCACAGCAAGATTTACGTCGAGTTGGTGGTGGGGTGGTAAGTTATCACGTAGTCTTGTAAGCTACCTAGGCGACGAATCAGGAGCGTGGTTTGGTGGAGTGGAAATGCAAATTAAACCTCAGAGCTGTCTTTTAGCGTAGTTGGATATTAGGTTATTTTGAGGGCTTGTTAAGAATTAAAATTCTAGCTCTCTATCGAAAGAACACACTCTAAGAGCAAACGTCATATTGAATTAAACTAACCAATTATTGAGAGCAAATAGGAAGTGTTTAGCATCACTGACGCGATTTAAGCCCTTGAACATCAAGTGGTAACGGGATGCTGATGAGACGACTGTGATTTGCCTTCGCACTTTAAGCACCCGTTCTGTTACCCTGGGAGTTAAATAAGCCCAATTTGGTGCCAATGCTATTAGATGTATACATTTATTTAAGATGAAACCAACGAAGACCCCGGACATCCAGACTAGAGGGGCATTCAACCTCTCGATTTCTATTCAGCTTGAAGGCGACGCGAGTGTTAACGAAAATCATGAAAAGCGGTTATAGATAAATGAAATTTTTGACTTTGAGACTGCAGATAAGACAATTTCATTTGAAGAACTGGCGAGCATGTGTGTTAGAAGAGTTGGAGATGAAAATTCGGTATCCATAAATTTGGTATACATATGCTTAGGTCATGCCCTTCAAGGAGATATTGCGAAGCACTAATGTTGAGTCATCAATCAAACTCTTTTAACTTTTGATTTAAAGCATTAGAAACTCTAGAATTGTGAAAAGTTGGGTCTTACGATTTCTTGCTGAAGTGGAAATTGGGAAAAGGGGTGCTACTTTCGATAACGGAGTTAAGTCTGTATTTTTTGAAGCACTTTCAAATACCAGCATTTAAAGCTTTCAATTAGGGGAAATTTAAAACTAAAAGATATCCGATGAAGTGATCGCAGAAGCATGAAGAAACCTATGTTGAGGCTAAACTCCCCTTCAGTTTGATGGAGATGCCAAATTTTAACTTTCCGGTGAAAATTTTGGCTACAAGTGAAAGTGTGTGCCACGCTGGATCCCACCAAGATGTATTTGTCGTTGTCAAAAACGCAATTTTGACTTTGATGATCGAAATCAATTTCGGAGACACATCCGAGACCATAGAAGGCGATATCCACATCCTAATTTTGGCTACGTCGTCAGCTTCTGTGTCCCAAGTTGTCACGGTGGATGTTTAAAAAGTGCCTTTATTTCCATAGTGCACGGCATTATATAGTGCTGAGCTTCTTCCCTATCAGTTCTCCTCTTTTAATAATTTGGGGATGCTGCAATGTTGTGAAGGTAGAAAATTTCTCTATATATATATATACATGTTTGCGATTGAATAAATGAAATCAGTAAAATATAACCCATTTTCACCACCTATGGTTGGTGACTTCGAAACAATGTTTTGACGTGTGATCCACTAAAGTTATTATAACTCAGTAAGTAATGAAGAAATGAAGCAAATCACTAATTAAACTGATTTATGAAAACCGAACTGAGCCACTGAGTACGATTTTCCAGTAGTGATTGAAGTGTGGACGATTTCCGATTCAGGCCGTCTTAATCAAGGGCTTCGATTTTCATTTTGCAATTAGGTTCCAATATAATTGCCAAATGCCCTTCTTTAATTAGTCTACTGTACGACTTTGGGTTCAGAGTGTGCCAAAGAAGGTGGTACTTGAATAAAAGCCTTAAATAACAACGCGGGTCCGTCTTCAGAAATGATAACACATGTGATTTTGCAGAAATTGGCTGCAGCATGAGAGATGCGTATGAGGTATTTTGTCAGTTGTCCTAATTATAACTTTCACACCTTGCCTGAAACCGAGTTTCAGGAATCCTTCCGTGTGTACTTGCGAGCAGGTAACTTTATTGCTTTTTATCCCAAAAATGCAATTATGAATAAAGTGCTGCAGTCACATTAGTCATTTCAAAGGGAGAAATATAAAAACTGTTTCTTAATAGCAATCATAATTATATTCATCAAATTAAAAATCAATTTAAAAAGTAATCCAAAAAGTATTTGAAATTTTTTACACCATTACGTTTGGCTGGTTGTTAAAATATTTGAACAAAATAATTTCGTCAACTTTTAGAGCAGATAAATGTAAAACGTATAAGAAGACGACAAATTGAGGAAGATGTCCTAAGTGCCTGGTGCAGAACAAATGGTAGGTGACATTGATGAATGGGAATGTTTTCCTCCTGACGTAGGCTTTAGAAGGGCTGCGATGAACACATCGTGGAAGTGATAACTGCCAGACAATCAAAGAAGTTTAACACCTTCCATACTCTCTTTCAAATATGTATTTGTATAATCAGGCTTTCCCACATTTTGGAAGCTTATGCTAGTTGTGACTAATCTATGAATGTGTAATATGCAATTTCAAATTTTGAAAAGTTATTATTCAGTTGCATTAACAAATTCTTTTCGTTATTTCTAAACAAGTTTCCACAGATTATAAGCTGCAAAAACGGATAACTTCTTGGTGTTTGGTGTTAATTTGTAAAGATACATTGTAAGCGCATTATGCTTTCCCAACCACAATGGAAACAATTGCGCCGTAAATAACCTCATCTGAGTTGAAGGGTTTAATGCGGTCAGTGGAATGCAATTGGATTGAAGAGGCTTGATAAGTAGTTCAATGTAGTAAAATCAATCACCTGAACTTCCGCGAAGGAAACATCAGTAATGTATAACTAGGTGGGAAAAGCGCATCAGATTCTCTATTTTAGGAAATGCAAGGCACAGAGGAAGTATGACATGAATTAAAAAACATTCAACGTTCAAAAAATAACACATCTTAGTGGAGTTAGGTGCACTATTTACAAGGGCAAGTACTTTAGCCAAGACACAGGTATACTTTATGAACCTTGAAATACACCATCGCTTTTCTAGTCTAGTTGGTTAGCTAATGTTTTCTTAAGATGAGTGGTTTTTTATCATAAATTGAGCAGCTAGTGTAATTTGAGTTACTAAAAAATATCACTTATTTTTAAACCATAGTTTAATAGTGGCTTTATATATGGAGAGGTACCCCACTAGTAAGTGAGACTCCTAGGCTAGTGTAGACTGACATGTCACAAGTTCACTGTTCCTTTGCTGCATGCGTCGAATGGCTAACGAATTTCAGTGGTTCATTACGATAAACCAGTCTACTTCGTCCGTCGCATGCAGAAATGGAATGGTAAACTTGCGACCTGACAGTCTGCACTAGCCTGGAAGTCTCACTTACCAGTGCGGTACCTCTCCAGTAATAATAAGGGCAGTAATCTAGTACTCAATTATAGGTGATAATTGCATTACAACACAATATATCAAATAGGAACCCTTGGGTGAAATGCCTGCAGCAAAATGAACGAAAGTAATGTTTCTACTGGGAAAAAACAAGTTGTCACATTTATCTCTATTAAATTGCTAATAAATTTCACAGCTACATTCATGTTTGTATTTGTATGGGTTGAATGCAATGGGGAATAATTGTTCCAGAGCCAAGGCCGAAGGAATCCCGAGAATGCACTAAATTGAGAGACATATTTCTGTTTTAACAAAGAAAAAGGATTTCGTGCACCAAGATATTTTGCTGTTGAATTCCTACTTTAAAATTTAATTGCTTCTGATTATTTTCCTTAGCACTTACTGTTAATTCCCAAGTCAGAAAAACGAGTGTATGTTCAGTGCAAATCTTTCTTACTCTGCGTCTGATAATGTTTAACTCAAAGTGTGAGATACAAGAACAAATTTTTGTTCTTGAAACCTTGTGACTGCATCCTACCACTAATCTCAAATGGGATACTTTAGATTGAGATTGCTTGCCATGCTCTTGGACACGCAATGCCTCCTACAATATACATTAACACCTAAGTAAAGGTTTCAGTATGCCACCTACAAACTGCAATACAAAGGGTGTTCACAGCTCTACAGCGGAATAATGCTTCTTTTTAAAGATGATATCTTGCATCATCGACGCATTATCTGCCTAAATGCCTGATAGCCCAAAACCCACCGCCGAGGTCAATGTTTTACTTTGGCATTTCAAGAAATACGACTGCAAAGCTTTGTTTTGACTCTCGCACTGCGGAACTGCTTATTGATTATTTGTGTTTTGTGAGAATAGTAGCGGCAACTTTGAAGGCAACCAAAGATGTGGAACACAAATTCCTAAAGGTAAAATTGAACTTGTTGTGCATTTTCATATTCCCATGGAATGTGTACAAGACAGCAATTATTGCTATCTCCTGAGTTCCTTGAGGGCAGAATCCGGTCGTTTTTCACGGTGGCAAACTTTGGGATTGGATTTTTATGATATTTTGGAACAAAAGATGAAAATGATTCCTAAATCACAATCAAGTTTTATTAAACAACTAATTTTGCGATTAAATTAATAAGGGCCATATTTAGTTGCGAAAGTTTAAACTTACTGATGAATAGTTTTACTGAGAAGAATATAAGGAGCAAATAGCACTGAGGATGCACCATTTATTCATTAAATCGTTCAAGCCTGGGGCGATTTTAAAGGTTTTGCTTGATAAATTTAATGTAAACACAAGATTCAACCTAATTTAATTACGTAAAATTCACCGACTAATGGGTATTATCGATCCTCCCTGGAAGTTTTAGGTGAATTACGCACGTTATAGCCAGGAATGACTAATTAGTGAGTAGAAAACAGATCTTTGGAGCTTTCTAAACAGTTTTATTCTTAATGATCATGCGGTTTTCTGTATATTTTTTCATTGAAAACAATGAAACTGGAATGGACTGCTTTCTACTAGTAATAGAAATACG
The DNA here is from genome assembly GCA_030710315.1 of Anomotaenia brevis. Lineage (NCBI taxonomy): Eukaryota > Metazoa > Platyhelminthes > Cestoda > Cyclophyllidea > Dilepididae > Anomotaenia > Anomotaenia brevis. The sequence continues at coordinate 24,231 of JAUOZQ010000328.1, forward strand.
AACAGCGTATCTTTTAAACTATTTTTCTAGTAATTTTGTATAAATACAATCTTCTAATCTGCATTTCACTGATGTGCGATAAATTCACGAAAACCTATTGCTCAAGATATTAAGAAAGTTAAAAGAATTTTTTGGGCCTTTTTCAGGTAGTCTCCCTTATTTTCTTGTATTTATATGCATTCGAAAAATTCTTAACATTATATCTTATTGCTTTTCAGAAGCAGTTTATTTAGTGTTCCTAAAGCTTTGAATTAAAACAAACTGGGAATTCAAGTAAAATAAAATGAACAAATAGGCGAATGTACTGTTGCAATAGTATTTAAAGTAAAATATCTAAGTTCTACTTGGTTCAAAAAATCTTTTGTCTTATTTAAGGTTAAAATTTTATCCTCGCTATGGGTTGCAACTTATGTGCCATTTTTAAATAAAAGGCATTTTTGAAAGTACGCAATTTCTACATTTGTTAATGAAGCCACAAACGAAAGCAAAACTCTAAAAAATGTTCTTCTTGTGAAAAAAACAGATTTAATTCAACATTCCAGATGAAGAGATATGCTTTGGAAGACTTTCTCTCTGTACAAATTTCATAAAAGATGAATTCATTGCTGAACTTTTGTAAGCAAGTAAGTTACCTGCATAGTGTGTTTTTGAGAGAAACACTGCTGAATCTTTTGAGAATCCTGTTATTTTACTCCTTGTTTGCTACATGGTACACTCGTAGTGTAAGCTTGCTCGGAATATTAAAAAGTCCTCTTTAAGAGGAGTAAATATGAAATGATCGCATGTTTCCTTACTGTACTTTTGGACGAAAATATGCAATTCGCAGTACTAAAAACAAATGCACAATTGTTTTTCTGCAGATATACAAACTTCTTATTTGGGATCACTACTGCATCGGAAGCATCAGCAACAACAATATGCAATGCATAAATTCTATATAAGCAGCCGTCAGTACAACATGTTCATTCTCTACTTAGGGTGCATGATTTCTACTACTACTCTGCTTCATATCACAATTCTGTGCTTAGTAGTTGGGGTAGCCGGTACGAAAACGTCCTTAGCACATCCTTACTAATGAAGCATTGATAAAATTTATTTCTTTGTAGCTGATCATTCACCATCAATACAACAAGCCAATGCTCTCACCAACAGTAAAATCGCAAAGGCTTTCAGAAACATTTCTTATGGAAATAAATATTTCCTTACACAATATCCAGCAAATGATGAGTTCCAGTCAAACTGTCAGAAGTAATCAAATTCCGATACAACTTACGTTTGTAAAACATCTATTAGTAGAATTCCATTCATCGTATATATAGTAGGTGTTAATTGCTTGACTTTCATATGATTTCTTCCCAAGTTTCAAGTTATTAAATGAGCATGATTTTTAACTATGGCGCTTAGGCCTAAATTCGATCACTAAAAACGAAGAGATTTGTTTGGAGGACCTACGCTTTAATGCCGTATATACTCTGGAAGAAGACAGCAACCTAAGCTTGAAGGAAAGGAGCTGCTACTTTGCTGGAATGTGTGCTATCCCCTCTGAGTGCTTTTTGCATAATTGTACCAGTTTATTGGCTTTTTGATAGTGGTAGACGTCTAATTTAATCTCCTTAACGAAATTCGATGTGTTTGGTTTCCTCGAATGGCTTTTGATTACCGTTGCACACATATGTTAATTAATCTGAAAATAAATCACGCAATGAATGAACCTAAGATTTCTTTCGCCTTTCCATTCCTCCTAAACGGATACGATTAATCTGCCGCGAATACTTTTGACAAGCTGTACGAACAATTGCATTTTCTCAGATGGTTTAAACTATTTGAAATGCCTTAACGGGGTATTTAAAAATGCATAGAACATTTTCAATGAATGTTTACTATCACAAAACCATAGAATTTTCATCGAAGGCATCATGCTTTTTTACAAAAAAAAATTTGAAGTGCTTGGGATTAAGTCCCCTTTTGTATACGTCAAACTTCAGGTAGGTGTTTGGATTTCAGTTTTGATTAATGCAAGTACACTGAAAATCTTTTCTTTTGCGATTTAAAAAGCACGTGTGCTACCTTATTGCTACTCTTACCTCATAGAATGACAATGACAGGCTCAGTGCACGACGGTGGATAGCTCTGTGGCCGCTCTGGCTGCGTCTTGATTAGTTCGTTCTGCTGAAAAAGTTACACTTCTATTGATATACAATACCCGTGGGCAGGACATTTTACACATAAGGGAGAAAATCTGTTATTGTTCAATGCACATTCCTTTACAAAATAAGCACGGAATACGGATCGTTTAATACCAAATCATGTTATTATTGCTCACAAGAACAAATTTTGATTCTTCCAGAGGACGTAGACACCAAAGAACCACCATTGGGCAACCAGGAGGCCTTTTCCAGTCAAATTTCCGGTTGATTAAAGCTATCCCAAAATAGAACGGATCATACATGAGGAATGAATCTTCTCCACATTGAAATTAACATGGCATTTTGATATAACATTTTCAAGTCTAATTTTCTAAAAAAAACGTCATCATTTTAAAATAGTTCTAGCGACGCCCCTAAAATCCCTTACTCGAAAGAATCCCGGGTAAATTACTCTTAGGAAATAGTCAATGGTAGAACTTTTATGTTCAATAGTTTCTTCAAAAATATCCGGACAAGCTTGTATTAGAAATGAATTAGTCTACTTGATTTTGCTCTATTTTGATGAAAAAAATATAATAAAAATTATCATCAAAAAAGAAAAATGCGTCTTTTTGAATAACATTCGAAGTAACTGCTAATTTGATTTGTGAGGTACAAAAATGCCTACTTCAGGTATTATTTCAAAACTCCATTTGGTGGATCTTCGAAAAATTAACCAACAACTCTAAAAATAGTATTTTATTGGCACTTTTTAGACACTCTTTGAGTAAGTGTTCGTAATAAAAGTGGTAGCATGAGCATTTGGGATAATGATGGAAGTTTTCATTGATTTAGAAAAGTCTTTTTTTCAAGTATTCGTCAATGAAGCCACCTTGGTGATATAAATTCCGAGGAGCTATGCTTTCTAGTGTGGTATGATTAATAATATTAGGTACAATCACTAGTGTATCAGGCCACCAGAATCGGATGCGTATCGACCCAAAGCGTATATTCGTAGAAGTAGAACGCGTCACAGGAACAACACAAACAGCTATACTTATTTTACAGTCAATAAGGAGAGTAAAAATATAATCAGAAAAACTGGAAAATTATAGTTTTCCGGTTACAGCACTTAGTAAGTAAAAAGGCCTTTTAATTTTGGCTTTGGAGTTACTTATGGTACCACTTTTTCCAAACTGTATTCTTAACTAATAAAGGCCAGAGAAGGATTGAAATAGGCAATGAATGAATGAATGGTGCGGCTGTTTCCTCCTGGTATAAAGATCCGAGGGGTGATACCCTGGAAGCCTACTACGGAATGTAACTTGAAGAAACAATATCAAACCGAAGCGCTTACTGAAGCGCAGTACCGGGACCCCTGCCATTTCAGCACTGATTTCTTTGATAAACTTTCACCTTGTGCCCCACATAGCAATGACTCACCACGATCAAAACGGAGATATTAGGATCGTACTAACGGGAAGTTGGCTTGATACGTATGTATGAAAATGTTTATTTCAATGGTTTCTATGTGGTACAGGAAACAAATATTCAGACCTCGATTGGTGACAAGGAGTCCGGTAACTAGGGTTGGGCAGGCCTAGTGTATTGTTGACGTCACGCTGGGCCGGTGGTGAGTACTGAGCGCTTTACCAGGGTCGCCACAGGCCAGACTTTTTCGCAGATCATAACGAATCCTGCGTGCACATAGACATCCCTACTAATGCACAATGTCCCTCCAGCATTTATTCACCAGAGCCAAACCACTCCAAAGACCTATACTTATGTTCTCTAATCGTAAGGGAATGGCACAACAAGTATTTCTAGCTGGAGATCCGCAGGTCACAACAGGGCAGTACTCCAGTTCATCATCATCGAGAACAGAATTCTTGACATACACACTGTTTGGGAAAATACTGACACAGAACAAAGCAGCAATAGTACCAATGGCCAGAAGTTGTTACAAAATGGAGAAATGGAGTGGATATCACAGAAATTTGTACCAAAAATGCATTGGTTTTTTACAGAGAAGTAAAGATTACCTGAGCATTTATGAAATCAGTTCCGCCTTGCAAATCGGAGACATGGATGATTCGAGAGGCTTTTAACCGCCCCCCAACCACTTAGGCGAGGCGAGGTGGGGCTCAGATCCACTTGAGGACCGATCGCAATCACGAAATCCTCCAACCCTTAGGCAGAGCAAGGGCTTCCACCTTCTACTAGATATCAATTCCTCCTATGCATTTAAGAAACTGGTTACGAGCCAGCACACTAAGACTGGGAAGCGATTTCAGCATGGAAGTACATTCATCCATCCATCCACCATACACTCCATATGTCGACTCGCGACGGCAGAATTCTGTGGGAAGAAATTTAACATATTGCCTACATCTCCAGCATAGTGGAAAGGGGTATTGATGGTAGAGGAAATTGGCAAGAAGTCGATCAGCAATTTCAGCAGCCACGGGAGAAGTTGCCCTGCCTCTTCCATACAGAACTGGTTGATGACCGAGTGGGCAACCAGTTGCATTAATTTGCGATTCAGTTGGTCTTTTACTTGAAACCTTCTATCCATTGGAAATCCGAGAATCCCTGCCTGATAAGGCCGTCAAGCTAAGCCATTAAGCTAGTGCTAGTAACGGGCGGCATCGCTCGGGATCTCAGGAAAATATGGCTTGTTCCCACCATATAGATTGTGGGATTTTACATCAGCGTTTCGACTAGCTCCTCAGAAACCCCAACCGAGAAGATTTTGTGAGTATCCAGTCAGTGGATAAGAAGCTTGTCCATTTTGCTCAGCAATCCGTGATGAGGAAACTATGTAACATTTAGCAAAGTACTGAACAGTGAACGACGTGTATTTTTCCTAATTTAAACTGGGCGATTTAGTTTTGAATTTGAAGGCACTATCTTCAATGTCGTTGGTGTTTCCCACTTTGACGGAAGCTATATGCAATAGAATATGTAATAGAAATGCAATGTGTTCTGTTGTGGTTTTGGTTAGAATAGCTGATTCAAATCTCCAAGGGTAGGAGGGATGTCATCAATTTAAAAAAAGAAAAATGTGCATTAATTTATGGCTTCAGGGAACTGCTTAGTGATTGTTTGTACCCAGTGGGAATAGTGGTGGAAACGTTGAAAGCATCCAAGAAAGCGGGACATACATTCCTTGAAGTAAGATTGAATTTATTGTGCAACTTCATGCTCCCATGGAATGTGTACGAGACTGCATTTATTGCTATCTCCGACGGCGGAGAAATAAGTGGCTAGTAAGGAGTTCACTGAAGAAGGAATTTGTTGTTGTTAATAGTGGCATACTTTGCAATGCACAAATTCTCGTACATTTGTCTATATAATCAGTCGTGTGCTCAGCAGGTTCATTCTCAACATGTGTTCTACTATTATACTACGTATCACAATGCTGGGCTTAATAGTTGGGATATCGGGTACGGGCATTCTTCTTTGCAGATCATTCATCGTTCCACATTGATAAAGATGTATTTCTTTTAGCCGATAATACGCCATCAATCCAACAAGCCAATGTTTCCGCCAACAGCAAAATCGCAAAGGCTTTTGAAAGCATTTCTTACGGAACTAAATATTTTTTGCACACAACCCAGAAAATGGGGAATTCCACTCAACCTGTCAGAATTCATCGAATTGTGATACATTTTACATTTGTGAAACATTTATTAGTAAAATTGAACTGCACGAATATGTACTAAATGTGAGTTTCTTGACTTTCATATGGTTTCCTCCAATGTTTCAAGTCATTAAATGAGCATGATTTTTTCACCTATAGCGCTTAAGGCTAACTCTGATCAATAGGAACAAAGTGATTCGTTTGGAGAACCTGCGCTTCAATGTCGTATATACTCTGAAAGAAGACGGTAACCTGCGATTGAATGAAACGAGCTCCTACTCTGCTGGAGTGTGCGATGTCCCTTCTGGGTGCTTTTTGCAGAATTGCACCAGTTTATTCGATTTTTTACAGCAAAAAGTTGTCGACGTCTAATTTGATCTCCTTAATAAAATTCGACTGGCTCGGTTTTCTCCAATAACTACCAATTGCTGTTGCACACATCTGTTTCCTACTAGTTCTATTTGCTACTCAGACTAATTTCGTCTAATTAATTAGTTGTTCAATAGCTCTTTTGACTTTTTATTTATTTACTTTCACAAATCAAATAAAATCGTTAGTCTTTGGTAAATTATTTTCGTTTTACTTAATATTCTACAAACTCTACTGAATATTTCACATTATCTTCCAATATTTTCGAATTTCTCACTGGAATTCACTTCTCTTTATTCATTGGGTTGCATCAATTTCAAATAATATAATTATTTTTCTTCCCTAGCTTAAATATTCACGGAGAGCTAATGAATGCCCTGCACATTTTGCTATTCTGCATAAGTATCATGGAACTGAATCATATTGGCTGCTTTGATTTCGAATGTTACATATTTTGCTCAGTGTGCATAATTATTTTTCTGAACTTTTGAGTAGTCTTGTCCTCATTAGAAGCCACAATGGTTATCGGTCAGTTCAAAGGGTTAGGCGGTTGCAATCAACTTAGGCTTTGTTCGACCCTCGAAACTGTCCGGCCCAGTGGTTTATCAATGATATTCATGAACCCAGGTCTTAACGCACATTTTGCATTTCCAAGGACTTTCTAAAACATCTGTGGTTTAGGATTATCGGGATCTTTATCCAAGTATGTTTTGTTTACTGAAATCAATGTGATTTATTGTTCGTGAATCAGGATCCCAAGTAGAACGCCACTATGAATACAACTGATGAAACAGAGAAACATTTGAACATTGCTATTTTTCAATTCTTTCATGATACCTTTTAGTAAACCATTAAGGCGATGTTGATTGTTTTACCGTGATACCGATAACAAAACTTAAATCGCAAATCCTATTCCATTGAACTTTTATTCATCGATTTAGAAGATTATATTAAATACTTTCGCTAAATAATGACGAATAGCGAAAAATGATGACTGGGATCGAAAGCATTAAGTTATCACACTGTAGATGAGTCCCAAAAATCATGAAAATGTAAAATGTATGTATTTAAGTTCAATAATTGACAACGCAATACATATTGGAAGCGGTAATTTCGAGTTAAGCAATTTTTAAAGAATGAATTTTTATTCACCAAATTCAATTTGTCTTAAATGTTAACATTCCTCGAGACAATGCCTATGGATTTTCCATTCAACTGCATATTAAACGTATTCCAACATTTTTAACTCCTCAATCGTGCAACGGCACTCTTTACTTCGAACTTGTTCTTCGTTTCATCATTACATGTAATGACACGGAAGAGCAGAAGAGGACTGTTGGCACGGTTCCAGTTAGGCTGATTGTAATTTTATTTAAGATGATTTTGTATAGAGCTAAATAGGTAATTTGTCTTCAAGCCATTTCTGGTTTGCGCTTATTTATTTTTATATAAATGAGCGGCTCTGTGACATTAATACCTCATCGTTGTTATTATAGTGGATCACTATTCGTGGTCGTAAACAGCAAGAGCACTGACAAATTAAACAAAACAGATACATTGAGGCATTCGCTAATTCTTATACAATTTTTACAAAGGCCCTTGTCTGTCAAAAATAGCGACACATCGGGCGGAAAAATCCAATTCACCAAAGTACGGAACAGTGAATGACGTGTATTGTCCCACGCTCTCGAGTACGTGAGCGAAAAGTAATTCAGGGCCGACTTATAGACAAACTCGCCCCCTGTGCAGAAGCGTTTGTGGGGCCTTTGGATGAGTAAGTTGATGTTTTTCTTTGACCTCTTTAAGTTCTTTCAGAAGGGAGTGTTGACGCTTATTGAGATTGTAGCTTTGCAGAACAAGAATCAGCAGCAAATCTCAGTGACCTGAGTCGATGACGCATAAATTAGGTCATCACGTGAACAAATTGCCCAGTCTGTGTATCTCCAGATGATAATTGATGTTCTTATTTTCAACAAGTGACAAATGGTTAGATGCTCCGAAATGCATCTTAAATTCCTCAGCGCGTGCTACTTGAAAAACTTTACACCCTAAGCCTAACTAGGCGCCCATTATTAAAGCAGACGATCATTAGTGTCTCCGGTAATAACGCAGTTTTCCTTTGAGTGACAGAATGACGACGACAGTGTGTTTAAACAATGTGTGCAGTACTTCAAATAATAAGCAAGTGAGGGTGTGCACGTGCCTCTTCCTCATCAGCCACTGAGCGACGCGATTGAAATTCGATACAATACAATTCAGTTCCATAACAGTTATGCAGATTAGCAAAATTTGCAGGGCATTCATTAGCTCTCCGTGAATATCATTCGAAATGATGCAACCCATCCAATAGAGAGAATTGAATTCTAGTGAGGGAATCAAAAATATTGAAAAATAAAGTGTGATAAGGTAGAAATCCCAGAGCCACGACTGAACCCAAGATGAACAAGTGACCTCGATATGTGCTCTCACCAGACAGCATTAATTACTGCAATTTTCAATAAAATCAATGTCAAGGAATTCCAAACTTAGGATTGCAACTAGGAGATGAAAAAGTAATAATGTACAGTCTAAATACTTGCCCTATATACACAAATCGTTCATCAAGAATAATCGACCGACACATTCAACTTATCACGGCAGTTGCGATTTATTTGCACTATTTTGATTTCACAAAAACATCCTATTTCTGCTATGGCCTTGGACTTAGCAAGCAAGCTTGGAGGAGTGCTAAGGTGACCAGGCAACCAGTAGGTTATGAGACATTATTGTGGCAAATTTGTGGTGGCCTGGCTCCAGCTGGGTAGTCAAGCAAGTACAAAGCATGCCCGAACCTACCCACTTACTGGATTTTCCCATTGCTAATAGAAGTTTGAGTCATTACAATCCCTCCTCTACCACATAAAAGCACTTGAGTGTGCTGCTTAATTTATCACACGCTGGTAATAAGTGGCTGTGGTGCGCACGTCTCACTCTTCATCCTCCAAAAGTGGGACCAACTTAGCGGGATAGTAAATCCATCTTGGAGCGAATATGAATGTAGCCTATGGGCTGCAAATTCCTCGCAAGGTGTTCCAACATATTTTGCTCCTAGAACTTTGCTTCTAATAAACAATTCTTCGAAATTTGTGATCCGCAACCTTTAACTACTAACTCCTTCAATCGATGTTGCAATCAATTTCCCAAAGAAGAAGCCTCGCTCTCAATACAAACTCTCCCAATACTCATCTCACATTTCGAACTTGAAAATACAGGCAAGAAAAGATGTGCAGACAGTTCATTTAATGCACAATTTATATTAAATATACTTAATGGTGGTTCTAAATACTTCTATTATTGCGGAATGTGAGTTGCGACAGCTGGATTCATTGTTAGCGGTGTTCGAGGTAGAGACGTCATGTAGCCGGTCGCACTCGTCTTCACAGAGAAAGATGTTGACGTCAAGTTGGGATTGAGATCGGTTCAAATGAGACTCATGTCATGCCAGCAGGCAGGGGACCCCTTGAGTACTCCCTGAGTTTCTGACAATTTTCATTTAAAGTGCGATCAGAAGAAATGCTGAAAGTTCCCTTGAGCCCAATATTGAGACACTGCTATAATCAGCCAATCAAAGCGATGTTCCCTTGACCATTCCTGAAAGCGGGCAATGGTGGATTCTTTTCCGAGAAATTTTACGGTGGAGCATTCGTTCTGCGTTTGCCATTCCTTATCTGGTTTAGCATTGCTTTTAGTCCTAAAACCCATGGCTTTGATGTCCTTAGTTAGGTGATTTGCCATTTTGAGAGGGGAAAATTTGCTCCTTACCCACCCTTGGAGATTCATAACCAATATAAAAGCAAGTGCCTTAAATGAGTTCCTGCATTATTACAACCTCTTGCTACGGGAATTTACAAAAAGCAATAAATTTCCCAAAATTCCTCCAAAGATAATGGCTATAAGATTATAACGCCATTTATGACTTATTTGAATCTCTTTATAGTACTCAATTTATTTATATAATATTCCAAAGTTACATATTCCTTTAGGATTTCATGAAATTATTTTCTATTAATGAAGCTGAATTTTACTGAGTGGACTGCAGTTATAGATTATCTGCGCAAAAAGCCTTCCTCGAATTTTCTAAATACGTCTTACTTTAAAAAACTTAATTATGCCATACCATTTTGGTACAGCCTAATAATATTAATTATTGTGCCCAGTCAGGCTTCCTATATCAAGTTAGAAGCATATGGAATGTATACGGCAAATTTATGATGAGTAGCAGAATATGTAATATTTTCGAATTAACACCTTGCTTTAAAAAGTCGTAAAATATTCCAAGTTAAAAACACATAAGTAATATAGTAAGAAATCCAGTTTAAATATTTACTTAAAAAATCATTCCACCTTAATTTTGATGCTCTTGTTAATAATATTTAAATTTCAGTGTAAATTTCGATTTGAATATTAATGGACTGCCCCAGCCATTAAAGCAAGTCATATATCGCTTTACCACCAACTCTTTAGTAGAATGTAATAAATCCGATTTCATAAATCTTCAAATGGATGCATTTGATACGTAAAAATGTGTGCAGTCGAGTAAGCAATAGGCATACAAATACACAGATAAATTCGTCAATACTAGGGCTCTTTTTACAAAAGCCTACAATGCCATTTGATTTGTTTATTTCACGGACACAGGGTTATTACAAGGGACACAACCATATTTATATGATTTGCTTTCCAGCGGGCGTGAATTGCCCTTAGGTTAGCGTTGAGACCAAGGCGACATCAATCAAATCAATTGTACGTTTTATTTTTCAGTGCTCAGACGCTTTTCTTGTCTTTCTTGCATTTCATTCCATTATTTGAATTTTGATTTTATAATCAGAGATGAAATTGAAAAGGTTGTAAATCTAGTTTAGTGAACTTTAAACCTGATTAATGTTCTTTGTTAAATTTCAACTGAACATAAAGGAACAGACTTTTAAGTTTGATGATTTTCAAGAATGGTGATGACCAACTTATGGTATAGGTCCAGAATTCTCCACTAACAACTTTTCAGCTTTGAAGGACTGTCCTTTCCATGCAGATGTTAGAAATATATTTTCCGCTTTTCTTCCTAGAAACCGCTGAATTAATGGTCTAAGCAACCAAATAGATGCGGGATTTGATGACCGTCGACTGAACCCTCATTCATCCCCCTTACGTGCTGTTATCACTATATATTTGTAAACACCAGGACGAAATACAGTTCCATTAGAGCTCAGTTTTGATTCAGATTTGATTTTTAATTTTAGTCAGTGATTTACATAAAAATGTGCTATTACGATATCTTTTCATGATGAATAATGAGAAAATTAGAGCGTTTCCACTTTGGACTTCTTGACCAATGGCGTTTGTCTTTAAGTTAGACTTCTACCTCGTGCTTCAAGCTTATTGGACACAGCGTGTAAATGCTTATTATTTTTTACATTTAAATGCAGTGAATAGCAGATGATGGAGTGATAGGTTCTAGTGCATGTACTCAATGACTATTTCCCCATGTACCAGACACCTCCATAACAGCCTTTCATATTCCTAGAACTTGAATTAATTTATAACGAGAATGTGGACGAAATCCACCATAGCATTCCCAACTAGGGCTATTTTTTGAACAATGGAAAGTTACTCTCCAACCACTTTAATTCAGCTGACTAACAAGGCAACTTTTTAATTTTTTTGCCTTTTAGAGAAAGCGGAATTCCACTTAGGGCTAGAGGACACATTTTCCATCACACCATCTGTATGTAATGCAGCAAACTACCAAGTTTCCATATTAATTTTAGTCATTAGAGTCTCACAGAGTTTCTACTACATCCTCGATAATCTTTACATGAGCCCCAGCCTGTTATTATTGTCTATTATAATAATATTAATAATATATTAATGTAATATTATAATTATCCTATTATTATTTTAAAAAATATCAGTCATTCATGATTTATATGAATGCAGGTTTCCAACAATTTCCTGGCTACTGAAATATAGACATACTACTTAAATCCAACTATCGTGAGTTTCATCCGTACATGGCTCTGATTGTTGTCGCACGTGAAGTCGAAATAAACTGTATGAAAAAAGGTTTATTTAAGATATTTGTAAATATCACTGAAGGGATTTGAATTTTCGTTGCTCACTTAGTATTCGAAAAATAAAGCACTTCGCAATTGTAGGCACCCTGGCAAATTGTTAGGCGCCAGGCGCCCGTGTCCGGCAGGTGGTGCCGCTGTGAGATTCCAATAGTATAGCAGTTTACCCCTTTCTCGCAGGAAGGTCTGAGGCAGTGCGCGGCGCTCCTTGACGGGCAAGTTTGCAACGCAGTTGAGGGGTAACAGCAAAGATCCCTCACTATCACATGCCCGCGGATGTGCTCGCACGGAGGGTGGATAGTGAGGGAATGAGATCAGCCCCTTGCATCCGTGTGTAGCGAGATCGGCCGTATACCCAATTAAGACTATGCCTCCGGGCCCGGCTTTTAGAATGCCACCCTCTGATGCGGTGCGAACATGTGCAAACACGTAAGTCGTAGTTTAAAACCCAGCAATTGAATGCACAAATGTGTTAGCGCTGATTCATGAAGATTCCCGCTCATTTTGCAATTTCTCAGCCTGCAGATGCCTTGTTTCTCACGCAGTCATCACCAAGCAATATCGTCAGTAAAAGGATTGCGTAAGACAAAACCGCTCCAACATGCCTCAAGACCTGGAAGAACAGAAGGAAACCACTTTTAACACATCTTAATTGAAATTATTGGATGCTTGAGGTTTATTTTCCTAATAGCAACGAGATTTAGATGAAGCGCATTTCATCATCTAGAACATGAAATGGCACTTATTCACGTCCGGTGTTTGGCCCTTATACTCTAGAGAACAGAAAACGAGTTTGGCTTAGTGATCCAAGTTATCGAATAAGAATAGGGAGCTTCTTGGATAAATATCTAAATTAATGAGAATTCACTTTGAATCACCTCCTCAGGGTTCCTTGGTGCATTGAAGTGCAGCTGAAAATGTTATTCAGATCTGAAATTTCATCCGACATGCTATATGTCAGTGGTTAGCCCTTTCAATATTGGTGCTTGAAGCAAATTAATTTTAATCTTCAAAATAATATCATTTAAACGGAATGCGATGGACCGAATTAAAAATATCAGATTTGGTTATAATAGGGTATTAATGACGAGTAGTGGAAAAAATAATAGGTAATTTTCTTTTCTAAAGTTGACGAGCAGCGAATATGGTGGCGGCCATGACTCTCACTTCTCCCCGTAATTATTCGAAGGCGCCACCGCCCTCACTAACGAAAGAGGTGTCGTGAGTAATTGGAAGCTCTTACTTCCAGTTCAGAAATGATATGTTTATGCATTTTAAAGATATAAAACCGCTATTTAAAGGGCTGTTATGGCTACCACTGGATGGAGTAAATAACAGACCACCGCGCGATGTCCAGCGCACTGAACACCTATCAGCGAAGGCATGTAGTGAATTAAATTAGGGCCCTATGTGAAGAGAAAGTCAGAAAAAAGCGTCAAAGTGGGCTTTTTAATTATCCTAATTTAGATCTCCTAATTTATTTTGCTATTTTATCAGGTGGCTGGAACTATCAAAATCTGCACTGAATTCCCCCTTCAAACGATTTAATTCAATCATAAAAATCAAATTATTAAAAGTAATAAAATGGGCTGAATAAAATATTTCAGAGCTGGTTAATAACGCATTAAAGGTAAAAGTTGAAGGAAGTAGTAGGCAGTTTTTTCTTTCCCCAAAAACTTACGTATTTCACATGAAGACAACTGAAGTTAGGGAATAGCAAACTATGTGGCGGCGAGGATTCTCACTTCTTCGGGATGTCTGAGAGGCTCCGTCACCCGGGCTCTATAGGGCTACCAACGAAAGAGGTAACCGCGCCATTTCCAGCCCGTCGAACACTCGTCACTATATGCAATCGAAAAATTTAAAGAACCAGTTGAAAGTAATTTGCTTGCATATTTTTAACAGATGGGAATTCGTAAACCGCATTTTACTGGAAATAACTTCTACTCGTGCCAAAACTCAGTGATGGTGAATGTGAGGTGTGCTGTGAAGAGGTCCCATCAGGTGGGTGTGCATTTGATCCACTGTTGAGTATTAAATAGCATTGGTCTTTTGGTGTAATAGAAGAACTACTGGCACTGGGATGTGGTCACTATTTTTGCAAGACCTGTTGGATAAGGCAGGCAAAGTGTAAGGTTGATGACGAGAACGTGGAGACTGGGGTGCAATGTCTGGTCTGCGGTTGCAATTACATTATCTAAGATGAAAGCTTGTTTGACCCACTTGCACATCCTCAAACTCAAATACGGAGTCATATAAGTTACTTCCGTTGCCACTATTGAAAGATGGCGTCACTAGAAAAAAATTTAACTTCAAATTAAATGAAAATTTGGGTGATATTTTTAAAACAAAATTTGAGGAAGCTTTTTTCACAGACGAGTCAGTCGTCATATAACTCTGCTGGGAAAAATTGATGGACTAACATCACATTTAAGGAATGATGGTGAAATTCTAGAAAACTTAAGTGCTTCTAATTTGTGACGGATTGAATCAGAAATTCCGCTTTTGAATAATCGTGTTTTTTCCTATTTAGCTGGATATGATTTTGAATACCCCCGAAGAACTGCCTGAAAAAGTCAAGCACTGTCCCAAGCGCTAACCGAGGATTGAGAAAATCGCGGGCTACAATGAAATGATCTGCGGGAACCGCCTTTGCTGTTACGAATTCTGCTGATTGTGCCTCCAAGGCTGGGCTGGGCACACGTCATTGACCTGCTTCTTCTACAATGGCTTATTGGCTGACCGATGCAAGGATCGCACGACGAGGTTTCACTTTCACCATATCCGCTATCGCAATTAAATGGCCTCATTGAATCGGGAGATCGAGCTTACCAAGCAAATCGAGACATCCTTGGAGCCAGGCAATGTAAGGAACTGGAGCACAAGAGCTGGGGACATGCGGCCGGCCCCTTGAGGACCTAACCCTAACACCCCTAGCAATGATTCCAGTAAGTCTTGGTAGTCACACAGCTGCCTGCAACCCACATTCACTATTAATAGAAGTATTTAGAACCACCATTAAATAGATAAAAGAAATTGCGCATTAAATGAACTGCCAACACATCTTCTCTTGGCCGTATTTTCAAGCTCGAAATGTGAGATAGTTTGTATTGAGAGCGAGGCTTCTTCTTTTGGAAATGGATTGCGAAGGCTGTCAGTTGCCTTAAATTAGTGCGAGTAACGGGCGGCATCGCTCGGGAACTCAGGAAAATATGGCTCGTTCCCACTGCATAGATGTGTGAGATTGAACATCAGCGTTTCTCCTAGCTCCTCAACGGGTGACGACTGGCTAGAAGCCCCAAAATGCATTCCATATTCTTCAGCGCGTGCTACTTCAAATACCACAGCCTGGGAGCCCATTATTGAGGAAGACGATCATTAGTGTCTCCTGTAAAATACGCAGTATTTCTTTTTATAACAGAACGACGACGGTGTGTTTGAACACTGTGTGCGGTGTTTTAAATCCCACAAATACGATGCAGGTTTATAAGGTAGTAAGCAGGTGCGGGTGTGCACGTGCATTTTCCTCACCGGCCACTAAGCGACGCTATTAAAATTTGATAACCGATTGTTTGAAATACAACTTTGGTAAGCTCCACGTCATTTAGGGTTATTGCGAAGCCACTAGGGGTGTATTAGCGTTTATTATCGAAATGTGTCACTGGGTCAGAACCAAATAACTTTACCCCTATGATTTAAGCCATAGATGCTGTCGTTGTTTATTCTTCCGGAACAACTTTCGTGATTAAAATATTTCTTAACCTCAAATGTAATAGAAATTTTTTGTTTTTATCATAGGTAATGCCCACTTTTTGAAACCAGCGTTAACTTTTTTTCAATTTTACGAAAATAGCCGTGATTCATACTACCCGGGAAGAAACACAGAGAGGTCACAGGGTCATCTGAAGTTAGATATGACTCAACGTGGAGGTAGTCAAATTGCAATGGTGAGAGTTACGAGAAACAGCGGGACTAGCCTAGGCTTGAAGAGGCGAGATAACAAAGCCAACCGTGTTAGCCTGTCAAAAGTTAAACAGGCCTACAAGAAAAATTTAGAATTGATTTTTGGTGAAGCAAAACTATATCAACTTGGAGTTGAGTGAAAAATCCATAGTCATAGTCTCCTGAAATTGATTAATACTTTTATTTGGTAAATAAAAAGCGTTTTTTAACAATTGCAGAACTTGAAGTCATCACTACAAATATGTATTGCGTTGACAATTATTAAACTCAAATCCATACATTTGCATTTTCAACATTTTTAGGACTCATCTACTCCAGTATGATAACTTGATGCTTTCGATTTGAGTCATTATTTTTCGCTATTTCTCATTCATTGTGTTAGCTCAATGATGCAAATAACCGCCGAACTGCAAATCGAGCTTTAATTTTCACAGGTTAAGCGATTATAAATAGCAATATTTGATTCGGTAATGCAGTATTGTAATGCAAGTTTGTAATTATGCAAAATTACTCAACAAAATAGTTTAAAGATCCCTTGATTGTGTTTTTATCACTAGTAGAAAGCAGTTCATTCCAGTTTCATCAGTTTCAATGAATAACTACACAGAAAATCACATGATTATTTGACTCAAAGTAGTCACTGCTGTCTATAACGTGGGTTTTTCACCCAAAAACTTTTCGGAGAGAATCGATAATACCCACCATTCGGTGAATTTCACAGAGTCAAAATAGGTTGATTATTGTGTTTACTATAAATTTATCGAGTAAAACTTTTACAATAACTTTTAATGAATAATTAGTGCATTCTATGCGCTATTTACTCCTTATATTCTACGCAGTAAAAACTATTCATCAATACAATTCAGCTTTTGCAACTTAAATATGGCTTGTAATATTAAAATTTAAAATATGCGGTTTGATGAGATTTGAATATGATTTAATAACCATTTTCATCATTTGTTCCAGAATATCATAAAACTCCTATGTAAATAAACAAGAACCCAAAGTTTACCACTGCGAAAAACATAAACTGATTCTATTTCCAGTGTACTTCTTGCTAGCCACCTATTTCTCCATCGGAGATAGCAATAAATGCAGTCTTGTACACCTTCCATGGGAACATGAATTTGCACAACAAGTTCAATTTTACCTCAATGTATTCATGTTCCACTTCTTTGGCTGCTTTTAACATTATCATTACTAATGCTATTCCCATTAGGTATAAATAATCAATAAGCAGTTCCCTGAAGCAATAATGTTACGTCCATTTATCTTGCAATAAAAAATTATGACATTTCCTCTACGCTTTTAGATTTGAACGGCTACTTTAATCAAAACCACGACATATCACGTCTTATTTCTATTACACATTCACTTAGCAAAGTACTAATTTTGCTCCGTACGCATTAAGACGGAGCCAGTTAACAGCTTCGCGCAAAAGTTTGCATTTTCAGATGGATTCCTTTCAGATATCCCACTTTCATGGAAGTGTGAATTTTAATAACTAATCAAATAGCCTTTCAGAGCTAGAACAAGACTTCAACTTGCAGGTTTCGCACGAGCTTTTACAACGGCCATCGTCGCTCCAGTCAGAAGCTAATTAATCCATTTTTGAGATTCAGGTAATCCACATTTGATGAAAAATGAAAACGTGAATTGATTAGTCGACCATTTATTGTACTGAAACTGAGAGTTTACATGTATTTAATTTCAAATATGCGATTCGGTAATATATGAGATCACGCAATCCACGATAATGTTTGATAATACCAAAGAATAAAATTATAAAAATATTGAGATATGTGATAGTGATAATGGAATGCCCAATGATGGTTTTGGTGATGTGGTGGATTGTGCATGTTTTGGTATTTGTGATGGTGATAATGGAAATGGCTGGCTGCATAAAGTTCCAATGATTTGAATGCAAAAGATCACTCAAAATTGTCCACTTATTGTGCAATTGCTTCCTATGTAGAGGTTTCTCATGTCTAGGGTTGGAATGCTTACAAATTCACTGGCGTTAATGGAATTGTGAAGGAGTCGGGTTTTGCCTTCCGGTTTTAGTTTTAAGATATAATGAGGCTTTCGTTGCCTCCTCTCGTTCCTCTAGGCGATGAAACTGACGAGGTTTGCTAGCAATAGAATCGCCAACTGCAAGTGCGTTTCCTTCATCTCCATTGTTAGCACGTAGGTCATGCCAAAAGAACCGAGCACGACAAGGCACGTTGGTAGGATGCGCTTTCTTTATCCTCTTGTGCTGAGACTGAGGCTGCAGCTGAGGGTATGTTGTTGGGAATGGTTTTGGACGAGCCCCTTGTGCACTACATCTTCTTCGTGCATTCAAGGACTTCTCGTAAGTCCCCCACTTCCTTGTCTCTCCCTCCTTCTCCACGTACTTGACCTCTTTCTCTTCTCTCATTTAGAACTTCTCGCAAGTCCTTTATTCCTCTCTTTGCATTCAACCGCTGGCGCAAATCCATAATACTGAAAAAGCACAAATTGTTCCAATCAGGTATTCCTTAGTCTGCTTGATGCAGTATAGGTGTGGGGAATGGGTTAGCACATAGTACGACTGCTAATCTCCGGTTCAAAAATAAGTGAGAGTTATCCCAAGCCAATTATTAAGTGACGGAATCAGACAATAGCAATCCCTGTTAATTTGCAGTCATACATCCTAGTGATCAGATATTGTACAAAAGCACAATTTAGAAAACCACAGAAATTAACGGTTTGTATTTTAGAATACAGCAGTGCACTAGAGACTGGATTTATACATCCCACGACTATTAATCTACAGCTCATAAATATGTGACAAATTTGTTGCACCCCATAGGCACTAGCAGATCAATTTCGAATTCTAAAGGCCTTGTCATTATTACAACGTAGCAATAATAAACTCATTTCACAATAAAAGTCTTGATAATTGAAGCATTGTTTTTCATTTCTTGCATATATGCAGTACTCAAAAGCATAGTCTGTAAGCATAGGCTCTCAGGCCACAGGACAAAGTGCGAGCAGGAAAGCAAAAATGCGATAAGGCTTAAATAGGAGTCTATACACTTAGAAAGACACCCTTAAAGTTTAAGGCACAGCGAAACAGATGCAGTGATTACTATCTATACAATAAATTATTTACTTAAACAATGTAACAATAACTCATTCATTTGCTCCCAAAGACAAAGAGTCAGTGATGTTCAAGCAGAGGTATGTGCGTCCATCATGGACTTGAGAATCCTGTTTTTGCAGCACCTTCCGAGCTAAAAATCCCCATGTCATCCACCCAGAGCTGTCGCATCCAAATTCGAGGACGTACTGATATTCTCCAATTTACTCACAGACATCTGCCTCCGGAACCGACAACAAAATGCTATCCATTTAGCCCATTTTACCATGGTATTAATAAGCCCCTAATATTTGACTCGAAGTAAAACCGTCGAGAAATCATACAATAAGGTAGGCTAAATAAAGTTTCATTTGTAAGTGGTCTTGCGCACCGGATCCTTCCCCATTCTCAGCTATTGTAGAGCCGAGGTGGCCACAGTTATATACTTCACGATGCAGGTAGAATGACAACCTCAGACACTTCACCATTCCCCACATGTATCCCTACCGACTTAGCCGAAGCTTGGTTAACGCTAGTTGTGATTCCATATGTGATCTACCAACCAAGGTAGTTCCACAATTGTCACGTTTATGCAATGCTTAAGCAATACCACTTAATCTTATCTCCCATCGGACAAATAAACAACCTGTCGGTACGATCAGCGATTCTCTGTGCACCTAATGAATTGTTGTTTAAAAGCGAAATCGATTGTTGCTATATTTGAATCTAAAGTTGAGGAATAAAATGCATTAAACTTCCCAGAACATTCTTCAAAAAGTTGGATAATTTGGCGAACACAACGTTTAAAATAAAAATATATTTAATAAAATCATGATCACTGAAACTTCATAATTTTATCAATAATTCGTCATTTCAGAGCGGTGGTAAGTCTGCTTCTTTGGTATCCGAATAAGTTGGAGAAAACTTGTTTCTGGGCTAGGCAATTTATAGTATTGTGTTCTCCTAAAACGCACTCCCGAATCAATCTGATGGAAATTAGCCATTCCGCATAGAAAAAATCCAATTCTTGGATGAATAATCAACAGGCTAGGGTTCCCTAGCATAGTTTCTCACCTATCACTGCAATGATCTTGGTAGTCTGAGGAACAGAAACGAAGGCCTCTCTTACCCATTAGAGACTATTTGACTTTCATGGCAAGGCAATGCAAATACTATGGAACGGTCGAAGTCAATTATGCAGGCGTTTTCATTTCAAACTCATCTTTGACAAATAAGAACTGCTCCTAAGATTTATCTCAACAGTTAGAATGGACATTGGATTTTGTTTAGCAATAGTTCTTTGTTATTGCTATCAAATACAGCAATGCTATGTCAAGTAGAACATATATAAGCAATTAGCAGGTATCCCTACTCAGTTAAAATGAATAGAAGCCATTCGTACTGACAACATCCTATTAAATTAACAGTTGAATCATTAAAAAGTGGGAATAACTCTTCTTTTTTGCACATATCACGAGTTAAGCGAGTCGGCATTTTGGGGTTAATCAAAGTGTACTCACCTGCTGTGAGTTAAGCGACCTCGTTTTTGCTTATGTTTATTAAAATCAGAGTGCAAGTAACATTTTTTCGCAATGTGGTTGCAGTCGAATTAAGGAAATCAAATAAAAAAGCAACTGTATTGCTGATTTCAAGTTAAAATCAGAACAAAAACTCAATAACTAATCTTTATTGTCCTTCGTAACTGCATACTCGAGGCATACTTCGTTTAAGTCCATGTTTTACTAAGAAATCAGGGAAGCTTTCTCCATTGAAAAATATAGGCATTCATGCAAGAGGAAGGTGTGATTTACATTATTTAGTTCCTTTAAATCCGGTTTTCTTTTTTCGATATTATACCATCACCTCAATCTGTAAGAAGCTCCAATAATTGAATGATACTTTGTAGAGAACGATTAGCGCAGAGTGGGAGGGTGGGTGGGTGGTGAGACAGATTGTTATCATCTCTTCGAATTCATCTTCTAAAACTCGAGTCAACATCTGCTTTACTGTTTTAACATACTCGGGTAAAAGCACAGGGAGTTCGCAGGGTCATCTGAAGTTAGACATGACTCATAACTGTTACGATGAACAGCGAAATTTGCTTAAGCTTAAAGATGCGAGATAACAGGGCCAACCTGATTAGCCTGTCAAAAGTTAAACAGGCCCACAAGAACAATTTAGAATCCTTGTTTGCTTTGCAAGAAGTGAGTTGATTTTTGGTGAGGCAAAAAATATCAAATTAGAGTTAAATTTAAAATCCATAGTCATAGTCTCCCGGAATGTTAATATTTAAGAAAAATTGAATTAGGTAAGTAAAAATGCATTCATCAACAATTGCTTAACTTGAAATCATCACTTCGAATATGTATGCGTCAACAATTACCAAACTAGAAAACATTTTCATGATTTTTAGGACTCATCTCCTCCAGCACGATAACTTAGTGCTTTCGAATTGAGTCATCATCGGTTGTTGCTGGCGAATTACATCACGAATGACACTATTGGAATCAGAATCATATTGTCTTTTCGTTAGCGTTTTCAACATCAAACCCCAACGTCAAGTGAAGTAAGAAATCAGGTGTAGTTGTGTTCCGACCTCATTCACAAAGAACAAAGTACTTCAGTGGGCGTGAGTAATAAATGTGAGTCATTCGTGAATGATTCAATCATTTAGGGTAACCAGAAGCCAGATGACGTGTGGCGAAGATTGAGTAATCAAAAACCGATGAGCAATGTACGGCACTTTGTTGCTTTTGACCTCGAGTGATTGAATCATCCAAATCTCTTAGTTTAAGCGGACGAATGCTCTACAATGAAATATGAGGCGAGGTTGTGAATCTCGGTGATCGATAATCCAGGTAAGATCGATATTTATTTCACTTAATACAGGCAGTGGAGATTCACTAAGCCACACCAAGTTACAGGGTTAATTGGGATTGGGTGGGTTTATTCCTCAGTGTGTATTCCTAATGTCCGTCGTGACGTGCTCTCCCATGCCTCTTCTACAATCCAGATTGCGCGTCTAATATTTATACCTTGCCTTAGCAAGCAAATCTACAAATCGGAATACCTATTGGATAGAAATATAGCACGAAATCATGATTTGAGTTATAATCACACTGTATAATTGATCGACCTACTTGTTAGGCAACAATGATTGAAAATTCCTGTTATTTCATCGCGCTCAATGAGTGTGAGTCTCGAGGACCAACAATTAATTGCTGTGGATGATGCGGAAGAACGCCAGCAAATGTTGAACGTAACAGGGAAGATTTTAGCTGATGCAATCCTTTAAAAATTATATTCAGTGCATGAAGCACAAAATATTTGTTAGATGTCAAAATCGTGGTATTATTCAAACGTAGAAAAATTTAAAATTCTTTTTTATCATTTCAATGTATGCATCAAATGAGAATTTACCTCGAAACGTACCAAGTGTATTTCTGGCATGTATCCCCAGAGTTTGTCGAGTATTTGCAACAGCAAGGATCACTTAATGGGTCCAATATTGTTCATTTTGCATCTTCCATTAGCAAAGCTGATAATGTAAAAGATCTTTTTTTGTTTCCTCACTCCATAAGCGCAAGTTGATATAGGTATACCTCTACAAAGAAGTGGCCTGAGTCTTTTGCGTTGGCCTCAATAATCAAGTCGCACGTATTTTCCATAAGTCTGAAATTCCGTTTTTCTGACAACCAGCAGTTCTGTCAGTTCGTTTTTTCATCATTTTTTATCCCTAATGACAAAAATATGTAATTTCGCCCACGGCACAGGAGTATTTTATCTAATATTTAATCCTCCCTTGTAGATTGAACATGAATTAAAATATACTTGAAACTTTCAAATCCATTCGCTCGATCTTGTAGTTAGTTCTTTATTTTTTATAAGACAGACATGATCTTACTATAACATACCATAAGTGCCTTTCCATCGAAACTATGACAACAGTGCGGGCGTTTAAATGATTCTAGCCAAAGACCAAGTATTTTTTCGAGTTGCGTAGGTTGCTGAACTGTGTTATTACTCTAAAGAAGAAGGGGTTCTAGAAATCAATTTTGAATTCTCTCTGGTCAATCAACCATTCCTAAACCAACTTCAAAAGGAGTAGGAAGAAGGAAATGTCGAATCTATTAATTCGATCAGCTGAATGATGGGCGAAAGAGGGTAACATTCCCAAGTGGTTCCTTGATTTACTACAGCAGAAATCGAAAAAGAATGTGGATGCATTTTTTGCATTATCTTTGGACACTTTAAAATAATTAGATAACATCAAGTTGAGTAGAATTACCGTTTAAACTTGTCTTTTGGATTCAGACACATTCTTTCTTCATAAAAGGGAGGACGAGAGGCATGCTGTTTCGCAATGCATTTGGCAATCGCAAAGAAAGTTGCATCAAGTACGTGAAAGCTTTTCAAGAAAAGCATAAATTATTGCCGAATTTTCAGTACTTATTCACCTTTTCTTGATTTGATTTCATTCGAAAACTCCGACTCACCCAACATCTCCATCTTTCTACTTGTCAAAGGGAGGACGCGGTCGTAACTTTGAGCTATAAGATCGACATTTAACAAAACTATAGTGGGTTAACTTTTCTTACATTGTTATTTTTTTGGTTGGAAAAGATGTCATGTCAAATAATGACGTATTCAGGAGCACTGACCATTTTTCTTTCGATATTGCAAAAGTAGAATAACAGTTAGCTTGAGTATTAATCGATCAATGCTGAATACCACTGGATGCTAACCTATAGTTATCTTGTGCTTTTGGTATTAACTATTATCTTCTTCGTTAACCTTTGAGAGCCTGCAAATAAAAATAACATTTGAATGCCAATAGCAGTTCCTTATTGGTTGTTTGAGTGCACTTAGTGCCATTTCAGGTATGCATACACAACGAAGCAGCCATTGGACAGCTCCTTGTACTCACACAAAGCCGCATCCACGCTAC
>JAUOZQ010000329.1:0-48483 GCA_030710315.1 Anomotaenia brevis
GTGGAGGCTTGTGCATCCTGTGCCGACCTGTTTCGAAACACAGTCCGACACAACTTGAGCCACTTCTGTCAGTCTAATGGAAAATGCACGGATGTCAGGAGATGCAGAAAGTGCCACTTTGATAAATGCCTCGCCGTTGGCATGAACCCAGAAGGTAAGACTTTGTCTTGCTTGATTTTCCAATTTAAAATCATCATTCAGACGTTGTGGAAGGGGACGTTGTGCCATGGCCAAAGCTACATGAACTTGAAGGCAATATAAAAGAGTTAATATCCGAGCTCAACGCAAAGAAAAGTGCTGGTGTCGCTGTTGAGGGCGAGTTTGTCATCCATATCATCCATGTTCTCGTTACTTATTTGATCCATTTATAAGCCTATTTATGTAGGAGATATAATAAATGATGCCCGACAGTACCGGAACAAGTCATTTCAATAAAACGAACCATTCATTGAGAGCGATCCCATCTTTAAAATTAAAATGCCATTTTTCACGTGACTTGGAACTAAATTTTATTCCTCTTTTCTCTTAATTCGACTTAAGAACCCCCCGCGGAATTGAATTCAGCAGGAGGAGCATGCCGAACTCCACCTCATAGGACAAATTCGAGGCAGATTGACAATGACGTCTGCAGTCAGCACCCACCTGAGAATCCAGCTTCTATCTCTTTGCTGAGCACTACTGAGGGCTACTATTTGGGTCCGGAGCAGGCTAAGTACTCTTATCTCCAACAAATTGTTTTGGAACCAGAAATACCCTTCTCGAATTCCGACGATAGGCCTAAAAATGTGCCAGTAATCTCAAATCCTGGCTTCTTTGCTCAGGAAGGAGGAAACAGACCGAGGGAATGTGCCGTGTGCGGGATCGAAAATGCTGGCCTCAACTTCGGGGCCTGGACATGCCAAATGTGCCGTCATTTCTTCCAACAAACTGTGCTGTTAAATAAGTCGTATAGGTGCAAATTCAACCGACAATGTAACACTCGGAACAAGCTTAAGGGTTATTGCTGTAAGAAGTGCCGCTACAATCGCTGTCTTGATGTTGGCATGAAGAGAGCTCGTAAGAATATTCATTTTGTAATTTACCACTTATATTATATTGTATTTCACCAAATTCGTGTCTGGTTTCAACTGCAGTTGTTCTAGTCAATCACTATGGTCAGGCTCGACAAGTCAGAAATGAATAAAACACGGCCCAAGATCCAGCTGTGGAGCAATTAGCGAATCAACAGTCACACGAGCAAGAACCACATACTACCCCATACACGGCCGCTGAGAACAAAGCGCTTACCTCGTCCGATGAAAGCGAGGTAACGGCAAGCACTAGTAGTCAGGTCGGGATGGAGGAGCGAAGACAGGCTCTAAAAGCCGAACTGGAGGCAATTCCCTGGAGACCCGAAGAAGTGTGCAAGCATGACATAATGGCCAGAATCCGGAGCGTTGTTGATAGGAGTGCTCGGGACCTCGCCTTCGGTCCCTAACATGAATTGCCACTCCTGTTTCATTCACCCCTCCCTAAAAAGCACAAACATTTCATCACCAAACTAAATCTCTCGTCTTACCGTATTCGCGTGACAGTTCATGCATTCGAAATCAATTAGCTGGAATTATTTGTGTAAATGCCCATGTTTATTCCACTTTAATTTTAAAAAACCTCTTTATACATGATGTCTTCTACTTTGGTGTTCTCAAGCTGACAGCCTAGCGCCGTATTGATTCCTTTACAAGTCCCGTCGGCAATGCCAGCTAATTAACTACTGATACACATACTTATCGGGTTATTCAATAAACTTAGTTTATATGTTGCCTTTATTATTAAAAAAACATTAAAAGCGTGCTGAATTAGGCCTTTTTAAACAGAGTAAATTGCATCTTTTCAATGTCAAACAAAACCGCACTCTTTACAGCATAGTACAATACCACAACCACCAGGGCCACTTCCATCATCACATTCCAACTCCGACACAATCTCTATAATCAACCACATCGCTACAACCACCAGGCTCAATTCCATGTTTACCATCTCAGACATCGTCATACTTTTCTCAGTCTACTATATCACCACAGCCACCATCGGTGTCAATTGCATCACCATCTACATCACCATCAACACTACACTGACACCAAAAAATTATCGCTTGATTATGAACCCTAGTTTAAGAGCCGTTATTGATCTGCATAGCAACCGAATTTAGAGGTAGCTAATCCGCTTCACTAAATAGTTGAAGAGCCGACAACCTTAAACTTCATAGATGTGTTTGGATTCCAGGTTGGAATAATGTAAATGAATCAAAAAACCTGATATGTTATTGAGTCTAAACTGTAATTATGTTGATTAAGAGAGGCTTCTTCTGATATGAAAATTGCGTATGCCTTGGAATGTAGTTGCGATTGACGATAAAGATTTTTGATATCATCGACTGGTTATAAAATTTTACTTAGCAATACAACCTGCCATTTTTGTTTTGGCTATTGGCCATTTCACTCTCATCGGTAACGCCTTTGCCATGAATACTGTTGCTATTTACTTACCCTATCGTCACACTTCCACAGCGTTTCAATCAGAGGTTTTTGAAATTAATTAGTGAACCATTTCACATTTTGAAGCTTCAAGCAGATATTTTTGTTGCAGACAACGAGTAATTTAAGCTACTATTTTGTTAACGTGTTTGATTTTTACATTCTGAAGTCCGATGGTGTTCGAAGAGTTCGTCAGCTTTAAACTAAAAGTGCATCCACGATATGATATTACGAGAAAGCTCTACATTACTTTTGAATTGAGCAAAGCCGATAGTGAAAAGGCTACTGCAAATCGATATTGATAACATTGCTAGTTATAACGATAGTCACTTGTATTATGAAGTGAATCCAATTCTTAACGCAAAATCGTAAATTCCTATCATGCCCTTGTGGCGTACGGCTACCCAATAGGAAGCACCAAGCACAACAAATCGCATCCGAGTACAACTCTCCATCAACCAATTACGGAGCGATTCCTGCTTAGTAGAAATCAGATGCAGCCTATTTGGACCCTCGCCTTCACATCCTAAGTACACACATACACACTTGCTCTAACGCGCATCTCTGCCTTACTCTCTTCTCGGTGAGGATACCGAACGGGATCGGGTTACTTACTTTAGTGAAATAGTGCATTGTTTGTAGCAATCCGCTACACCCTTATTAATCAAAGTTGCTCAAGAGGCATTAATAACCAGTGATCACTATGGGTAGTTATTTTAATGCTCAAACAGTATTAACAAGCTTACTTATGAAACACTGTCAGAGTCACATTGGGAGGACAGACAACAACACCAACAGGAATTGGAGAGCTCCTCCAGAAGCGAGCCCTGAACGAAAACAACCCAAAGTGGTACGTGGCAACATAGATGCCAATCTTGTCGAGTTTGCTTGATCGGATTTCTAGACCATCTCTCAGCTCAGGTGAATTGGAAGTCAATCAATCGATGTAACTAGACGTTTCACCATGTGCCAGCGATCAACAAGGACCTTCATGGCGTGATAACTGTAGTTATTCCTACTCTTCATTAGAATTCGCCGAAGGCAACTGTTTCAATTGCAACTTCAACGCAAATCAGTGACTGATACAGACCTAGATACAGGCTACGTTTGTGAAGAAGAAGCTTGGGGAATTCACTGTGGCGTGTGGACATGCAACGATCCCAAAAATTCTTTTTCAAAGTGGCTCAGTGATGTCGTCTACAAATAACGCGTGAGGCAGTGTCGCTAGAATCAGAAATAGGGTATCTCATTTGCAGATTAAAAGCTTTCCGAATGACGAAGACTGGACAGAGTCTCTAAGATATTTTTCAAACGTCTTCTGTGAATGTTAGTCAATCTATGTGAAGTGTGTTTACCTACTTGGCGACCGAGTTGACAAATCAGCTAACGCATATAGTTTGTTTTTGCTAAATAAGTTAATTTCTATTCATACTCGTACAAATTTGACGAAACGTTTCGTGAGCCAAACAATATAGCAATCTATGTGGGTCAACGGCATTTGTAATAGCAGTCCAATGAACGGAAGTGACAAATGTTTAAGCTATTAGAACACTCCACTAAGGCCTTGACTTGTTTTAGCTACCCATTGAAATCAGATTTGTGCAGCACTCTGAGCCTTTGCAGGAGAATGTACTCGCAGTTCGATTGTGCCTGACCGCTCTACGAAATTTGCACTGTAAATGAGGTTTTTAAAATGATGGAATGCATTGAGGCAAGAAGGGAGATCTATTCGACAGGATTTTCACTTCCATTTAAGAGTCTTGTCAATTACGATAAAACAATTGGCGAAAAATTTGCCTTCCCGTTTCCAAAGAAAATTATTATATACATGTTCGACACAACCCTAACAAAATAGCTGCATATACATGTCCAGTATATAATATATTGCCAGAAATAAATGAACAGCATGAAAAAGCACTTTTCAATTTCATTTTGCGTTTATTAGATCAAAATTGTACTCACTTTGCGATGCACACAGTCCTACTTGGTGGAAATTGCGTTGAAGATGAAGTCGTGATCAATCTATGAGCAAAAGAATCAATAAAACGTCAAGTGGATCAAAATCCACCAATCCAATTTCTCCATTCACCTTTATTCAAGATTTATCGTAATTATGAAGTAGGATTCATTTTTGTAAATCAGTTGCACCACAAAATTATTTTTTTTGCAAAATTAACTAAAGATTTCGTCTATTAGCAATACCTCAAATTTTGCAGCAGTAGTGAAAAAGTTTAAACTCACGCGAAATTAGCTGGCTTGACACATTTCGTATAAATAACCACAAATCAAGCTAAGGAAGGAGTCTATATCATTAACTACAATGGGGAACAAAAAGGACAGCATAAATCTCTAGTAAATAACTAATACTAGTTTTTTCACCTCCCCTTGAATTTAGTAACCATTTTGCATGAAAGAATTTGCAATCAGCTCGGATAAATGGTTAATAATGTCATGAGACGAAATAAAGTAGAAAAACCATTAATAAATGCACAGATTAGAAAGCAATGGTTTTAGTATCTTCAGTCCTCTTTTCCTGCATAAACCTGCTAAGGTTCGTCACTAAATAATGTATTTCTTGATTTCGGCACCTGTAGGTCCTTTTCATGTAAAAGACCAGGTACAAAACTCATGTGCCTTTTGCAGATGAACAAATTAGGACATATGTTGATTTATTAAACAGTGATTGAGCTCAGCACAATTCTGGTTTTGGGCAGAACTCGAATATCTAGTTTTTCGTTTAATGATGCGATTCCGGATAAATAACCCTTTTTAAAAGAAAGCCCCATTGGTTGAAAAATTTGCAGTTCTAAAATAATAATTGAGCAAAAAAATGTATCTGTGAATGTTACGAAGTCGCTTTACTTCTTCTCCTAATAATCATATCTTTGTGAAAATCAACCACCCGAGTTTAAAATAGAATCCACCTTCTTTGCGAGTGAGTAGACGCTGTTTTGGCCAACTTTTGGCCTAAGAAATCAACTAAATCAACTAGTCCTCTGACTGAGCTCTATCATATTTAGCTCATGATGGTAAACACAAGAACAGCGGTCTCTAGGATTTGTTTTAATTTCACCTATTTGCTGAATGTCCTCTTACGGGCTATTCGAAGGCCGCACGATAAATGTCTCACTCAAACTCACTCATTAGGGGAAATGTCTTAAGACGCAGCTACCTCAGTGACAGTTACTTCGAAGTATTTTAAAACAATTTTATCGACAACCTGCCTGTTGTCCTCCTTTAAATGAGATTCCTTGTGTTGCAGCCTAGTTAGGACGTCGAATTAAAAGCCGTCGTCTCATCCTCAAATTCGCTGAATCCACCAACAGGCAATACCCGCGCTGGTAGAGTTTTGCTGAGTTCCTCCAAATCACCAATAATCTGCTTTTCCAGTCTACTTTTGCCAACCATTCGAAAGTCCATCGTATCGCAAAATAACTGTTGTGGCCCGAGACACTAATGTAAAGTTCGGTTGTATAGGTTCTTGACAACATGCAGGTTTGCATGTAGGAATTATCCTAATAAATTAACTACAATTTGAGAATAAATCGCTATTAATATGTGAATAAGGGAAGAGGAATTCTAGCTCGACTGAGCTTCGGAGGAAGAAGCTAATGCTTAAATCGTGGTTGAATTCACACTTTCGCGCAGCAGAGGACATAGCAAAGTTGAGATACCTTGGAGATGCAATTAACCTTACGTGTATTTAACCATTTTTGTGAGAGTAGGAAAATGTCTGATCCAACAACTTGAAAAGTAAAAGTAAAAAATAATAGCTAGAGGATAATGGTGATTAGTTGCAGAACACCACACTTTCATTTGAAGATGGTGCCTTATTTTATGAAATCGCCCACAGAATGAAGATCATTAGAGTGAAATGGGTGTTAACAAAGCTGTGTACATACATTTGTGGTTGAGAGGGGGCTGTTCAACCCCTTTGGTGTGAATACGATATTCATTGCACCTCTATATCATTGCCTGTAGTTGAGAACTATTCCAAGATGAGTGTTGCGACCTGCTGCAACTCTCTGGATATTTCTGGTCACTCCGCATTTCTTCCTCTCTCTCCCACTACGTAATCCTCCTTCTCTTCGGCATCAACATCAGCGCCATTAATATTATTATTGTTGTTGTTGTTACTATTGGCCACGTGAATGATGCGGTGGCCACATGGGATGGCTACGCCTAGATGAGCATGATGATTGTTAGCCGGTGTATTTAAGCTTCGTAAAGACGGGCGGCATGGCGACGACGTCGACGACGATGGTTTGGTGTGGCGTGACCTGGATGATGACAGTTGTGGTAAGGGAAATGGCCCATTGGGGGAAGGATTGGGACTGTTTGCATGATTATTAAGTATTTAGTTGGCCGGTTGGTGAGGCGAAAGTTGGTTCGGAATTATAGCAGAGAAAGGGTGTAGGGAGGGGAAAAAGAAGCTTGGAAAGTGGTAGGGATGGGTATTGAAGAGTGAGTTGGGTGGTGGTGGTGGAGGGTGCGAGTGAGGTAGCACAGGTAGTGAAGATAGACCGAGCAGCCGAGCAGAGTGGCACAGGAAGGATGGGGGCGGGATGTGATGGCAAATATATTTGTTTTATAATATAACAAAGAGCGTTCATCCGCTCAGCACTCGTCCCGCCCATAAACTGAGACGACTGCGCTGGTCTTCGCTACCCAGCCATGCTATTAACCAGGCAACCGGCCAAGTCAGCATGCGCACCGCATGTAGCGGCGAGGGCTAAGTTGACAGCCCGAAGCCGTTTCACGCTGACAGTCGGACGACACGTCTCCTTATCACTGTTGGATAGTCAGGGTCAGCTTTGACTGACGTCCTTGTGATGCGTACTATAGGAGTGATCCCTAGAAGTACGATCTTAGCCCGCCGCCGCCTCACCCCGGAGTCTGCCAACACGCCTCTCCTTGCTCCCCCACCCCCTCCATCTCACCGCCTTCCAACGCCGCTTCCACCCTCTTTCCCATTCTTCCCTACATCCCTACTTCCCCTCTTACTCATTGAGCCCCTTCTTCTCCTTCCATCCTTCCCTTCACATCCCCCCACGTTTTGCAATCCTTTACCTCCATTTCTCTTCTTTACCTCACCTTCTTCACCACCATCATTTACACGATTCTTACCCACTTTCAAAGGTTACTCTCTTCATTTTGCTACGTACCTACTTAAATGTGATTTTTCAGCGCGTTTCAAATCTATATCACTTTTTGGCACTATGGCCTGAAAGGTGTCTTTATCAAAAGTTGGACATTGTGAAAGGTGACATTGTGAAAAATCTTAATTTCATTAACAGGCGATGCTTGAATTTTATAAACACACAGAGGTTTCACAAATAGCTTTCACATCCTGAAGAATAACCATCTTTTTTTCAAAATGTCCAAAGCCCTACCGTGTTTAAACCTAGAACAATGCCTAGACAATGCTTTCCGGTCGTCCAAAGAACTAGGCCTTGACCTCCAAAAATGTAACTTTTAGTGCCAGTTGATATGGAACGAATCGGCCCTTGAAATGTGAACTTTGTTCGATTTGTGATTAGATATCAAACGCCTACGGTCAAACTGTCAATTCTCGAAATGGTTTTCCTTAACTAAAACCATATAGTTTCATTTCTTCACTGGATTCTTCGAGGTACCAGCCTCTCAGGGTACCTAGCTTACCTCCCCACTGCTAGCAATGTTTTTTCTATAACTCCACAAATTTCCAAATCCATATCCATGCACGAACCATGCGATCTTGTAAGTCTAATCTCTCGTCATCGCCCTTACCCAATCAGCACATAAATTCAACATACTCGTCGAAAATGGGTAAAAGCGTCATGTTTTAGAATTTTAAGTTAGCCTCCTTATCGCTATTGCTCACAATGATGATGACCGCAAGCTGAGGCACTCTTGCAGTCTTATTTCGTACTTAAATTCAATCGCAATAAGCAATCGATTGTGACTCTTTGATGTCACTGAACATTTCACTTCGAGAATAAGAGAATCTAGTTAAAACTCCAGCCATCAGTTATCTCCATAATGATTTCATTTTGAGACTCTTGGCTCTAATGAAAAACGAGCGCGCAGACAGAATATATTGGTCGTTTTCTCCATGACGCATAGTACTGTGCCACCAATAAAAAAACACATGACTATCCCTCCTTCAGAAGTGGAACCCTGCCCGTGCAAATAAACCTACCAGTTAGGGCTGAATCGATACTCTTGTGGTATTCTTCATAGATAAATGGTCAACAAATATATCATTCTTGAAAACCTGTAATAGCAAGAAACGTGTCACTACAAACTAAAAAGATTGATATATTGATGACAAATTAACAAAGCGAGGGAAATGCAGACAGTCTAACACTTGAAGAGATAAGGCATCAATCTACTGTTTTTCAAGTATTTAGGAGGTGGTACGTTCGAGGGCTTGTCAATTGAAATTTGACCGCATAACGAGTTTTCCAAAGTCACAACCGACTATAAGTTGGCTTTTGATACCCCCCTTCAAATTCAGGTAACCTACGTTCTATTTTCTCGCAGTGAGAAGGTTCTTGAATTGAGGTCAGCTTATGCAAATAGAAATGAGATGTTTGCACTTATTCCTCATTTTTCTCTATCTCGTTCTTAATGAACCAATAATGTAACAATGACCAATACCGATAGGACCGATATATCTCCCACGTATTTTATCATTTGTAGCAGTATTAGTAGTGTGACTCCGAGTTTTCAAGGTATTTGGGACTGTTATTTATACATTTATTAAGAACAACAGATTAGTGCTTAAATAAACAGAGGGCCTATTGTTACACCAGGGTGAAAGAATGCATATAAGCAGGATTTTAACATTAGTTTTCCCTAAGCTCAATCGTGTTTATCAATTATCAAGAGCCTATGCCAATAAACGTACTATGATTCCGCTTGAAAAAAGCCGAGATAGGGTCGAATACCAAATTGTTGGCAATCTAGAGTCGATAAAGGCGGTTGCTGAGGATCTGGAAGTATCTAATATAACTCCAATCCCAGACAAAGTGCGGTCTGCAAGTTGATTGAAGGATTCTGAGAAGGAATCGGACGACCCTAGCTCGGCAGCTAGACACGGAATCTCAAATAAAAGACGAAAACAACGAGGCTGCCCATAAAATTTTATTTAAAATGTTCGACAGCAACTCTCAATGAGGCAGCTACGTCTTAAGACATTTAGCCATTTAATAGTATGAACTGTCTCCTTCGTCTGCTAAACCAAATTTCATTACCCCGCCAAACGCTTTTTTCCTGTTTATTCTGATTCCAACACACAAAATTTGACCCTCTTCTTCTGGATGTGAAAGCTATCTGCGAAACCCCAGTGTGTGTTTATTAAATGTAAGCATTGTCTGTTGATAAAAAAAAAATTTTTCACAATGTCACCTTTCACAATGTCCAACCTTTGATAAAGAAACCTTTCAGGCTAGAGTGCCAAAGGGTGACAAATATTCCAAACGTGCCGAAAAATCGCATATAATTAGTTACTCAGAAATAATGAGGGGAAGGAACTTTGAAAATGGGTAAGAATGGTGTCGGCGACGGTGATGAAGAAGGAGAGGTGAAGAAGAGAAAAGGAGGTTGAATATTCTACTTATGAGGCAGGTAAATGATTACACAAAGGGAAAAGATGTGAGGGAATGGACGGAAAGGGAAGAAGGGGCGCAATGAGTAAGAGGGGAAGTAAAGATGTAAGGCAAAATGGGGAGGAGGGTGGCAGCGGCGTTGGAAGGCCTTAAGAAGGAGAGGGTGGGGGAGCAAGGAGAGGCGTGGTGGCACACTCCGTGGTAAGGCGGCGGCGGGCTAAGATCGTACTTCTAGGGATCACTCCTACAATACGCATCACCAGGACGTCAGTCAAAACTGACCCTGGCAACCCAACCGCGATGACGACGCGTGTCGTCCGTCCGTCAGCTTGAAATGGCTTCGGGCTGTCAGCTTAGCGCTCGCCGACACCCAGCGACCCTGCGCAGTCGTCTCAGTTGATGGGTCGGACGAGTGCTGAGTGGTTGAGCATCTTTCATTGCTAAAGAGATACGGTTGCTTTCACATCCCCCCTACCTTCCTGTGTCACTCTGCTCGAGTTATCCGCACCACCTGTGCTACGTCACTCGCGCTCCCACCACCACCACCGCCCGACTCACTCTTCACTGCCCATCCCTACCACTTACCAACACTCCTCTCTTCCACCCCCGCCCTCTCCTAAAACTTCGAAACAACTTCACCCTCCCCAGGCGACAAACCAAATACTTAATAATACAAACACTCCCAAAACCCATCTTCACCCTAACAAGCCATTGCCTTCACCACAAATGCCATCATCCACGTCACGTCACACCAGACCTTCGTCGTCGTCGTCGTCGACCTGTCGCCCATCTTTACGAAGCTGAAATGCACCGGCCAACAATCACCATGCTCATCAAGGCGTAACTATCCCAAGTGGCCACCTCACCATTCAAGTTGCCAATAGTAACAATTGCAATAATATTAATGATGATGATGATTATGGTGACGTTGATGAAGAGAAGGGTGTTTGCGTGGTGGGAGAGAGGGGAGGAAATGCGGAGTGGCCAGAAATATCCAGAGAGTTTCAGCAGGACACAACTCTCAGCTTTGAATAGTTCGCAACTACGGGCAACGAAAGAGGGGTGCAACCGATATCTCATTCACACCATAGAGGTTGATCAGCCCCCTCTCAACCACAAATGCATGCACACACCTTTGCTGGCCCCTATTTTACTCTATTGGTCTCCATTCTGTTATTACGAAGTGCGCGATTTCATATACTAAGGCACCATCGGCAAAGCAAAATGACAGGTTCAGCAATTAGTCATCATTACTCTCTAGCTAGTATTTTGTACCCTTATTTTTCAAATTGTTGGATCGAACATTATTTCATTATCACAATAATGGTTAAATACACGGAAGATTAATTGTAACACCACGGTATCTCAACTTTGCTGTTTACTGTGCTGCATGAAAGTGTGAATTGAACCACGATTTAAGCATTAGTTCCTTCCTACGAAGCTCAAACGTGGACGAATTCCTCTTCTCTTATTCACATTTTACTAGTGATTCTATTACCAAATTGTCGTAATTAATTGAGATTATTCTCCCATGCTCACCTACATCCCGTCAAGAACCCCTACAACCGATGTTAACATTAGTGCCGCGGGCCGCAACAGTTATTTTGAGATACGGTCATTTTTCGAGTTCTTGACAAAATAGACTGGAAAAGCAGAATATTGATGAACTGGAGCAGTTCAGGTTTTTGGCATATACCAGTTACGAACTACGTTTAAGCTATCCAATGACTATTAGCTATTGTTATTATACTTTTCCGAATGTTGCAAAAGTCTTAATGGAATTGATCCCAGTAAGGAAAGTGCGACAAATGTGAATTACCAAATATGCTATTAGAATTTGACTTTCTGCTTCATTTAAACGTTTTCATTTTCCACAGTAGAAATCCACACAAAATTATGCCTAGAAAAAAGTAAAAATAGTGAAAATATGGGTATGTTTAATTATTTTGCCCATTTATTTAATTTTTTTTCAACAAACGAGCAACCTAAACCTTATAAAAATCTTTAATAATAATATATAATGCCAATGCGCAAGATTTTGTCTATTTCAAAACTGAAATGTTAAAATAGTTGAGAAAAAATAATTTTTTTATATTCGTCAATTTCAGATTACTAAACCGTGATTTTTTGAGATATCATTTATTAGTCTACTGTTGCTTGATTCTCTTTTATTTCAGGCATAAATAGGGACGAATCGATTTTCTACATTAATTACAATTAAAGGTCTCGGGACAAATAAAATAAAGGGCTTCTTAAAATTCATTCACTTTTCTGTAACAACGTGATATACGTTGTATTGCTCCCTCCACTTGGGGAATGAATACAAACGGATGAGAGGGATAGTCAGCAGTAACATTCTCAATCTCATCTGAGGCTCAGGTCAATTAAAAAGACGATTGGAGGTTAGAAGATTCCGTTTTTCCAAACTAAGTAATTAAACTCTCGTGAACTTTGAAAATCTGCTTAAAATCCACTATAAAAAAGTGGTGTAAATCCACACCATTGTGTATTTTCGACATCAAGGCTTTATCTTTTAAAGAACTTAAAATTCTCACGGTTTCTTCGATGCTTTCGAAATCAGCGGACTTTGAATGCAGTTTCTTAGGCGAAAAATAACACTACGAAACACTAGCACTTTGAGTTCTCTATTCATCTTCTGCAAAATCCCTTAGCATAATTGTGAAGTATGGAAATATTATCATATTGAAAATTTCCGTAAAATATCGGTTGAAATAGCAGTAAAATTGTTTTTCCTTATAACAATTTGCAAAATAGCAATAATCCTTAAAGCTTTGTTGAATCAACTTTTCTGAATTGGACTAAATGAAGGAAGGTACAAATTATAATTTCTATGAATCAATACCTTGAAGAACCTAGATTGAAATTAAATTATATTTTGCAGATTTTTTTCACTTTCTAATTTTTGTCTAGTTCCTGCATCTGATAGATAACGAAACTGAATTTCAGTTCACATATGTTTCAAGGACAGGACGCTGACAACACGAACCAATCACAAATCGATTAGTCACAATTTGTGTTCTTTTACCAAAATAAGTATAGACAGACTCTACACCATTGGGTTGCCATGTTCGGTGCCCTGAGAATCGTAACTACCGATCCTGGAGAAAAATTCTAGTCGTCACTCTTTAATCAACATCGCGGTTTCTCGGGTGCGAACGTCATCGGACAACGGCATATCACCAAGCTTCCAACTGTCTGGTCAAACGTTTACACCGGCAGATCAAAGCTGCACTCATGGTTCGCGGCAGTTCTTCCGAAAGGGTCAACCATCTGCCCTAATCTTACTGGGGATAAGAGCAAACGAGACGTAGACGCCAACCCGGTAGAACTCACTCCGGTTACCAAGGGAGTTAGTCTCTCCTTCCCTCAAACGAATCCACCAAAATATGCAGCTGTGACAACCACCCCTAACACGTTCCCAAACTACGCTATTTTTATTTTTAGCCAAAATTAAAGGATGATTAAGTTCATTCAATGAACATAATCTGACATAAATCTGACCTATACATAAACTAAAATGCTAAATCACTTTTTAAGTGCATTAAAAAATTAGAGGGGTAATGGAATTTCTTCCATTTTCAACTGTCTTCTCAACCATTAATTAAATAAATTCATATCGAGTTAGCACAGCCTTATTAGCGTGATGATACTAAAGAGTCCTGTATTAAGTTGGTGTATGCTTGCAAAGTGTGAAAGTATCCAGTCTCAGTCGATGGGCCGGAGGAGTGCTGAGCGGTTGAACATCCCTTGTTATAAAATGATATATCTGCCATCACGTCCCGCTCCCACCCTTCCTGCGACAATCTGTTCGGCTCCTCGGCCGGTATGGACTACCTATGCTACCTCACTCACGCTCCCCACCACCACCCGACTCACTTTACAACGCCCATCACTACCACTTACCAACCCTCTTCTTCCCCTCCCCACACCCGCCCTCTGCTAGAACTTCGAAACAACTTTTCTCTTACCATCCGGCCAACCAAGTACTTAATAATACGAGCAGTCCCCCAAAACTCATTTTCCTTCCCCCCCCCCTCTAAAGGGCCATTGCCTTTACCACAATTGTCATCATTCACGTCACGTCACACCAGATCATCGTCGTTGTTGTCCTGTCACCCATCTTTATGAAGATCAAATACACCAGCCGACAATCACCATGCTCATCATGTCCTAGCCATCACATATGGCCACCGCATCATTCACGTGGCCAATAGTAACATCAACAATAACATTAATGACGATGGTGATAATGATGCCTAAGAGAAGGAGGATTACGTAGTGAGAGGGAGGGGAAGAAATGCGGAGTGGCCAGAAATATCCAGAGAGTTGCAGCAGGTCACAACTCTCAGCTTCGAATAGTTCGCAGCTACGGGCAACAAAATAGAGGTGCAATCAATATCGCATTCACACTATAGAGGTTGAACAGCCCTCCTCTCAACCACAAATGCATGCACAAACCCTTGCTGACACCCATTTTACTCTAGTGATCTCCATTCTCTTATTACGAAGTGCGCGATTTCATAAACTAAGGCACCATCTGCAAATGAAAATGACATGTTATGAAATTAGTCATTATTATTATCTAGCTTTTATTTTCTACTCTTCCTTATCAGATTATTGGATCAGACATTTTCTTATGTCCACACAAATGGTTAAATACATTGAGGGGTAATTGTAACTCCAAGGCATCTCATCTTTGCTGTGTTCTCGGCTGCATGAAAGTGTGGATTAAATCACGATTTAAGCATTAGTTCCTTCTTCCGAAGCTCAAGCGTGGTAGAATTCCTCTTCTCTTATTCACATTTTACAAGTGATTTTGTTCTCAAATTGTTGTTTATTAATTGAGACAATTCCTCCACACACACCTACATCTTGTCAAGAACCTATGCAAACGAAGTTGACATTAGTGCCGCGGGCGGCAACAGTTTTTTTTTGTTACAGCCGACTTTCGAATTGTTGGCAAAGATAGACTGGAAAAGCAGATTATTGATGATGATCTGGAGGAGTTCATCGAAACTCCTATCCAGAGCTAGTATAGTCTGCTCCGCTGGTGGATTCAGCGATTCTAAGAAGGAGGATGAGACAACGGCTTTGAATTGGACGGCCTAACTCGGCTGCAACACACGAAGTCTCAATGACCGAACGAAAACAGGAAGCTTGTCAATATTTTCTTCAGATTTGAAATCATCTGTCAATGAGGTAGCCATGTCTTAAGACATTCCCTTAATGAGTTTGATTGTAATTTCAGGCCTGATCTAATAAATACGATGATTTTGGAGCATTTAGTCCAAACATTCTAGAACACCTTGCAAATACTTGTCCTTAAGGAATTAAACTTCCATTTACGGGCGAGCCTTGTAGCCTTTATCTGCTAAATAGATATTTATTAATCTCCCTTCCCCCTCTATCCTGTTTATTGTGAAATCTTCCAACCAATCATCAAATCATCCAATTTGACTTCATTGATGGAATGTGAAAACCATCCGTGACATATTGATAAAAATGCGATTTTTTCACAATGTCAACAACAGTCGCAACTTGAAATAAAGAAACCATTTAGGTTGGGGTGCCATAGAACTACGAGGATTCTAAAAGTGCCAACAAGTCACTCAATAGTGAGAATTAGATATATTGGTTACTGTAGGCACATTTATTTGAGAATCACCATTTACATATTCATCATAAAGTACTCGATTGAGCATCGTTTGAGATGATAGGTCCAACTAGTTAGTTCATACCTTATAACTATCATTTAGTTTCAACGTGTTGATTCTCATATTATTGTTGTTCCTTTTGGTTTGTGAACACCTGAATTATGTCTCATACTTCAGCCACACATAAATTAGTCATCTGTTTCGAAAATTTCCGATATCAAAATTTAACTGCTGAAGTTTTGGTTGTGTCTAGAAATGGCCCAGTTTGTCGTACAATCGGAGCTTGAGAACCACTTGGAGCCGTGTTTTGCCTTCGTCACAGATGAAGCTTTAGGTACTGCTCCTATCCACGCTGTTTCATATTTTAGCATAAGATTGATAAACATTTCAATCTTGTATCCGAGCATTTTATGAGAAGCTAAAACTTTAATTCGGACACAATAGAGAACTTTACCTAATAAGATACTAAGTAATTGTGTCTCCCAAACCGATATGAACAAGAAGCTGTGATGAGTAGATGAGTAGAGAAGCGCCGCAATGGGAAACTTGGAAGGTCTTTAGCGGGTGAGCGAGAGAGCTGTTGATGAATTCATTATGAGGCGTTGTCAGGGGTTCAGTTGTCATTGGCTCAAAGTCTCAGCGGAAGGAACTCGGTTATGGCATTAATGCATTTGAGTCACCCAGACTGGTTTTGCTTTCGTCGCCTGGCCATTGCATCGCCTCGTTCGAGGCTTTCTCGTCACCAACCTCTGGAGTATAAAAAGTGGGTTTTTCATTGCAGTTTAAAATTATCTCAAAAACCATTGAGATAGCTATGGCTTGGATTAGATTTGGCTAGCGAGAAATGGCCACGAATACCGACGACTTGTAACATCCATACGTTACTACACAATGGGAAGACGAAAGAAACTTGCGACTCTTTCTCATGCCCTCTGCAATGCACTGGTCACAGCGGCAGCGTCGACGGTTGTTCTTATGGTGAGGTCGCACCTGCCGTCGTCGTATTCTGCATTTACAATGGATCTACTTTTGAAACACTCATAGGAAAAAGCATTTGAAACCTTCGCATATCAGTGCACCGCAATGGTGTTCAGTCGGTTTATCTATACAGACTCTGCAAACCCGTTGCGTTCTCTCTCCCCCTCTTCGTTCATAAAGAAATATGATATTCAGAGGGGAAGGAGGAACATTTGAAAACTATCAGCGGAAGTGTGAAAATAAAATTTAAACAAACTGATGTTTATGTATCCAAAAAGTATCAGTCGAACATTGTCGTGTAGACTAGTGAAAATCTAACGGCCAAGTGTTTGTGAACCTCGATGAGTGCGGTCGACAATGTGTCACTCCTCCACACTCATCCACACCTCAGTCATAAGTCATAGACCACTTGTGAATGCGAAAATTATCTGAAAAAGCATAATTCAAAGCAAAATTCAGTGTATCTACCTGAATGGCTTGGGTTTCGGCGCTGAGGTGCTTGGGTGTGTGAAATCCCGGTGAAGTGCAATTGTAGTAGTTTTTTATAGAAAGAGTGCTAACGAACAGTAAAGATTCACCTGTGCGAACAGTTGACGATCGTGGATGTCTCACAATTGTGGATACAACTTGCAACCACGTAAATACGCCAGCCAAGCTTCAGGTTCATGGCACCGTTGTCGATGAGCTGGAGTTACTCGTAAACCTGAGTGTGTTTTGTGACGAGATTGAGCTACTGCCTGAACTGTTGGTCATTTGGTTGTTTAAAACGACACTTCCATGCGTTCTGAGTTCAAATTGGCTCCATCATGTCCTTGATTCTTAATTACATTTGGTCCGCCGTGCCAGTTTAGCGACGTTTTCTAATAGGCGTAGGAGTTCAATATCTTCAAAAATCCTCTCCTTATCTCATAAAGAGTTGTGTGTCTCAAGTGATTCTCGGGCACTTGCA
This sequence comes from Anomotaenia brevis, assembly GCA_030710315.1. Taxonomy (NCBI): domain Eukaryota; kingdom Metazoa; phylum Platyhelminthes; class Cestoda; order Cyclophyllidea; family Dilepididae; genus Anomotaenia; species Anomotaenia brevis. The sequence continues at coordinate 17,711 of JAUOZQ010000329.1, forward strand.
TGCTAGCTGGACTTTACTGAAGTAAGTTTCTTTTAAAGCTTCCTTATGCAAACAGGATTGGCTTTAATACATTAAAAGTTAGATTTAGTTCAATTTAGTTTCCTTCTAATAATTAGTCACACCATTAGCTTTGTCCATTTGGATTGAGAGTTCCATGCAATGAAACAAATGATCTAACCTCTAAAGCACCTTCTTGTCATTCTTCGTAGTTACGGAGTAAATAATTATCCTTTATTGCAATTATTATTTATTATGATTATTAAAAATCCACTGCTATCCATTATTTCAGGTAAATTGCTAGCTTGCATGATTTCCAAACGCAGAGCAGAGAAAAGGAGTTCCAGAGATATACGGAAATGCGTTTGCCTTAGTGATGAACATATCGGAAAGCAGTTGTTCCAACGTATTTTAGCCTACCATCCACTTTAGTGCACATATGCGTTTTGTGCACCAAGTGTGAGATTTCATAAACTAAGGCACCATCTGCAAATGACATTGAGATGTTCTGCAACTAGTCATCATTAGTCTCCAGATAGAGCATTGTACTTTTCCTGTTCAAATTGTTGGATCAGACATTTTCTTATCAAAAATGGCTAAATGCACGACAGACTAAATGTAACACCAAGGCATCTCAACTTTGCAGATGGTGCTTTAGTTTATGAAATTGCGCACTTCGTAATAAGAGAATGGAGATCATTAGAGTAAAATGGGAGTCAGCAAAGGTGTGTGCCTGCATTTGTGGTTGAGGGGGCTGTTTAACCTCTATGGTGTAAAAAATGTGATATTGGTTGCACCTCTATTTCGTAGCCCGTAGTTGCGAACTATTCGAAGCTGAGAGTAGTGACCTGCTGCAACTCCCTAGGTATTTCAGGTCACTCCGCATTTCCTCCCCTCTCTCCCACTACGTAATCCTCCTGTTCGGCATCATCATCACCATCGTCGCCATTAATATAATTGTTATCTGTTACTATTGGCCACGTGAATGATGCGGTGGCCACTTGGGATGGCTGGGCCTTGATGAGCATCGTGATTGCTCGCCGGTGTATTTGATCTTCGTAAAGATGGACGACAGGGCGACGACGACGATGATCTGGCGTGACTTGACGTGACGTGGCCTGAATGATGACAATTGTGGTAAAGGCAATGGCCCGTTAAGGGGGAGGAATGGAGGGTGAAAATGGGTTTTGGGGACTGCTTGCATCATTATTAGGTACTTGGTTGGCCGGTTGGTGATGCGTAAGTTGTTTCGGAAGTTTTAGCAGAAAGGGAGGAGGAGGGTTGGTAAGTGGTGAGGGATGGGCGGTGAGGAGTGCAGTCGGGTGGTGGTGGGAGCGTGAGTGAGGTAGCATAGGTAGTGCAGACGGGCGACAGGTGAGCAGAGTGGCACAGGAATGGATGGGGAGGGATGTGAGGGCAATTATATACTTTTATAATAAAGGATGTTCAACCGCTCAGCACTCGTCCGACCCATCAACTGAGACGACTGCACTGGGCGTCGGTACTCAGCCATGCGATCAACCAGGCAACCGGCCAAGTCAGCACGAGCACCGCACGTAGCGGCGAGCATTAAGCTGACAGCCCGAAGCCGTTTCACGCTGACGGACGGACGACACGTGTCGTCATCGCGGTTGGGTAGCCAGGGTCAGCTTTGACTGACGTCCTGGTGATGCGTACTGTAGGAGTGATCCCTAGAAGTACGATCTTAGCCCGCCGCCGCCTCACCCCGGAGTCTGCCACCACGCCTCTCCTTGCTCCCCCACCCCCTCCTTCTCACCGCCCTCCAACGCCGCTGCGACCCTCTTTCCCATTCTGCCTTACTTCCCTACTTCCCGTCTTACTCATTGCGCCCCTCTTCTCATTCCGTCCTTCCCCTCACATCTTCCCCCTTTTTGTAATCATTCACTGCCTTATAAGTAGCATATAATCAAACTCTATTTCTCTTCACCTCTTTTTCTTCATCATCATCACCGACACCATTCTTACCCATTTTTGGTAGTTCCCTCCCCTCAGTCTTGCTGAGTAACTAATTAAATGCGATTTTTCGGCACGTTTGCAATCTTTGTCACCCTTTGCCACTCTAGCCTGAAAGGTTTCTTTATCAAAAGTTGGACATTGTGAGAGGTGATATGGTGAAAATTCTCATTTTCATCAACAGACAATGCTTGCATTTAATATACACACATTATGGTTTCACAAATAGCTTTCTAATCCAGAAGAATAGGGTCAAATTTTGTGTGTTAGAAACTGGGGGGAAGGAATCAGGATAAACAGGACAATAGCGGTTGGAGGGGTAATGAATTGTGGTGTAGCGGACGAAGGAGACAATTCATGCAATTAAATGGGGAAATGTCTTAAAACGCAGCTACCTCATTTTAAATGAAATTTTATGGGCAGCCTCGTTGTTTTCGTTTTTCTTTGAGATTCCGTGTCTAGCTGCCGAGCTATGGTCGTCCGATTCAAAGTTGTCGTCCCTTCCTTCCCAGAATCGTTCAATCAACTTGCAGACTGCACTCTGTCTGGGATTCGGGTTGTGTTAAACACTTCCAGATCATCAATAACCCCATTTTTCGACACTAGTTTGCCCATAATTTGGTATTCTCCCTATTTCATCCGCAACTTGAAATAAAGAAACCATTCAGTTTGGAGTGCCAAAGAGAGACGAGGATTCTAACAGTGCCGAAAATCACATTTTAAGTAGTTAACAGTCAGAAATCTATACATGTCGTCAGCCCCACCCTACTTTTGCTGCTCAAGTGATTTCGAGAAGTAGATGCCCGGCCTTAACCTGCCTGTTCCACACGCATACAGGACTCACCCACTACCCTGATTGAGAGCTAACCACCACCTCCACCACTACCACCACCACCACCACAACCACTCCTACCTGTCATATATTATATACGCACCTCCGTCTCCTCCGCAATTACGCATTCAAGTGAAATAAATGGAGCAAATCAAATCAAAGCCATGGTTTTATTTGTTTTGGTGATTATTTCGGAGTTGTTCGCATTCTAAATAGTGCGATATAACTAATTTTACAGTTGTCAATCTAGACCTCCATTTCTTAAAATTCATCGCTACCAAAATAAATGTTTGTATTACATTCTAAAATTATTAAGGCTCGATTTCAGTCATCTTCAACGGGGAGAAAATTGTATAACATCAATTTATGCTTGGTTTTGACTATCGAGAGAAAATCATGTGTAAAAAGAATTCATTTTCCACCAGCATTAAAAAAGTTAATTTGCCCTAAAAAGTTAATTAAATAAAATACTACTTTTTTAATTAATAGTACAAATCTCTTCATAACCATTACTTGTGCATAAGTGAAACACACTGAAAATTGACAAACTAAATTTTGCTACGGTGTAGGTCAACCAATTACAGCTTTACTTCTCCGAGGCATTGATTTAAACAAATTGTTAATTTTAGGTTCCAAATGAGCATTAGCCCTCTTGTTCTTCCTTAACGATTATAGGTGATTTATGTATTGGTGCTGCACTACCATCAACTTGAACACACATAGGATGATGAACTTGATCGCCCAAAACTGCCCAATATTTTCGGCTGTTAATTCATCTATAAAGGGTGGTATTTCATGGTCTGCAAATCCGGCTTTGTGAAAATCTGCTTTGCTCCATAATGCTTTGTTAAATCAACTTTTCTGAATTGGACTAAATGAAGGAATCATTTAGGCTCCTTATACCAACCCTGTAATGGCATACGCATCTTTGAAGTACTTTAAATAAATAAATAAATATATGTATGCACATAGATTATATAGATAAATTAATTTAATATATCAAAATTTTTTGAAACTACAATATTAAATATTTTTAAAAAGAAAATGTTTCTTAGTATTCTTTGGAAAACGAGAATAATGAAAATGATGTTCCTCTTAATTGTAGTTATATAAATCTGTTTATATATTGCTTTCATGAACGCAGAGTTCATATACTTCCCAAAGTTGGAATCTCAGTGGCTATTTCTTGAAAAAGACAACTAATACCACGAATGAGTGCCACTTGACTTCCGGGGTGCAGAGATACGCCACAAGGGTTTGTCACAACATTTCTGACATCAAAGATATGCATACGTCAGTACTATCCTGCTTGAACACGTCTTCCAACTCACACGAATCTAAAAGTGCGGAGACGATAGTGACGCAGTAATTGAATGATAGAGCCTTAACCGAATGTAGTCTTTGCCAGTGATTTGACCGCCAACCTTTCGATATACAGTGGTTGAATAAAATAGTGGAAATATAATCATCTAAAAGGACTGGAGGCTATTTTAACTGAAGAATAGGCTAAAATTCTTTTGGAAACAAGTTACAATTTCTATGAATCAATACTTTGAAGAACTGAGATTGCAATTAAAGTGTATTTTTCAGATTTTTTCCATTTTTTTATTTTTTCATTTTCTGCATTTGATAGATAACGAAACTGAATTTCAGTTCACATATGCTTCAAGGACAGGACACTAACAACACGAACCAATCACAATTTGTGTTCCGTCACCAAAATAAGTATAGACAGACTACTTACACCACTTGGGTTGCCAAGTTCGGTGCCCTGAGGATAGTAACTACTGATCGCGGAGTACTGTTCGAGTCGTCACTCTTTAATCAACACCGCGGTTTCTCGGGTGCGAACGTCATCGGACAACGGCATATCACCAAGCTTCCAACTGTCTGGTCAAACGTTTACACCGGCAGATCAAAGCTGCACTCATGGTTCGCGGCAGTTCTTCCGACTGGGTCGACCATCTTTCCATAATCTTACTAGGGATGAGAACAAACCAGACGTGGACGCCAACCCCGCAGAACTCACTCCGGTTACCAAGGGAGTTAGTCTCTCCTTCCCTCAAACGTCTCCACCAAAACATGCAGCAGTGACAACCAACCCTAATACGTTCCCAAACTGCGCTATTTTATTTTTAGCCAAAATTAAAGGATGATTAAGTTCATTCACTGAGCATAATCTGACATAAATCTGACATAAACATAAACTAAATTCCTAAATCACTTTTTAAATGCTTTAAAACCTTAGAGGAGTAGTGAAATTTCTTCCATTTTCAACTGTCTTCTCAACCATTAATTAAATAAATTCATATCGAGATAGCGCAGCCTTATTTGCGTGATGGAACTAAAAAGAGTCCTGTATTGAGTTGGTGTGTCCTTGCAAAGCGTGAAAGTATCCACGACCATCGAGAAGCCACCAGAGTCCACACTGCTTCCCATAGTTATGCTGGACAAAGGACCAATATCAAGGCGATGATTGAGCTACAGAGGAGGTGAGTCATCTGATTTGGCAAGAAGAAGTGGTGTTAACTGAGATGTTCTCTCTTCAGGCCACGAACACCTTCCATTTTGAGTCTTGTCGGGAGAATTTTCGTGAAGGTAAGACGGGGTGTCACCAGAAGACATGTTTACTCTTGGATAGCTTTGTTAATTATGACTGAGGATTAGAGTGACGGTGGTTTATATCCTGATTGGCTGCGGAACTCGGAACAAGTGAGCAAAATATGACCTTTGTTTTACTGTGACATTTCGGCTCTTTGACCTTGAAATAGCTTTATTTGGCCAAAACATGCACTTCAAACAATGTGAAGAACGATGTAATCGATTGTTGGCATTTAGAAACCACCAAGTGCTTTGAGGCAAACACCTACTTTTCAAATTTTATCTGAATTTGTGAACTCAAGCACATTCAGTCTTGCTCGAAAGCTTAAAAATTCGTGTTATTCGTGCTTTCTCTTATCCTTCTCATTACTCGATTCCAGAATCTCGCATTTTTGTTCCAATAAGCAAACAATTCAGTCACTTAACTCCTTATTATTACCCAACCTTGCAAATATTAGGCATTTTGAATTGACATTTGTTGTTTTTACACCCACATTTCCGTCATCTCTTTTATATGAACGTCTTTATCCTTCACTGTGGAAATCCCCTTTAAATTCTGCTTCGAGAACGCAGCTATGAAGCAATTAAAAGATTAGTTACTCCATTCATGACTTGATTGACAGTGCGGTGCGCGTGCTGACTTGGCCGGTTGCCTGGATGATCGCACGGCTGAGTACCGAAGCCCAGCGCACCTGCGCAGTCGTCTCAGTTGATGGGTCGGACGAGTGCTGAGTGGTTAAGCACTGGTTTCTATAAAAATATTTGCCGTCACGCCGAGCTCCCATCCTTGCTGTGCCACTCTGCTCGGCTGCTCCGCCCGTCTGCACTACCTATGCTACCTCACTTGCGCTCCCCACACTCTTCATCACCCATCCCTGCCAATTGCCAAGCCTCTTTGTCCCCTCCCCGCACCCGACCTCTGCTAAAACTCCGAAACAACTTTCCCCTCACCAACCGGCCAACCAAGTACCTAATCATTCAAGCAGTCCCAAAACCCATTTTCATCCCCCATTTCTCCCCCCTAACGTGCGTTGCCTTTACCACAAGTGCCATCATTCACGACACGTCACACCTGATCACCGAAGCCTCGAACGAGGCGATGCAATGGCCAGGCGACTAAAGCAAAACCAGTCTGAGTGAGTCAACTGCATCAATGCCATAACCGAGTTCCTTCCGCTTACTTTAAGCCAATGACAAATGAACCCCTGACAACGCCTCATAATGAATTCATCAAAAGCTCTCTCGCTCGCCCGCTTTAAAACCTTCTAAGTTTCCCATTGCGGCGCTTCTCTACTCTTATACTCATCACAGCTTCTTGTTCATATCGGTTTGGGAGACACAATTACTTAGTATCTTATTAGGTAAAGTTCTCTATTGTGTCCGAATTAAAGTTTTAGCTTCTCATAAAAGGCTCGGATACAACATTGAAATGTTTATCTCTCTTACGCTAAAGTATGAAACAGCGTAGATAGGAGCAGTGCCTAAAGTTTCATCTGTGACGAAGACAAAGCATGGCTCCCAGTGGTTCTCAAGCTGCGGTTGTACTTCAAACTGGGCCACAACAGTACTTCTGCAGTTAAATTGGGATATCTGACATTTTCGCAACAGATGAATAGTTTATGTGTGGCTGAAGTACGAGACGTAATTTACGTGTTCACAAACCAAAAGGAACAACAATAATATGAGAATCAACACGTTGAAACTAAATGATAGTTATAAGGTATGAACTAACTAGTTGGACCTATCATCTCAAACGATGCTCAATCGAGTACTTTATGATGAATATGTAAATGGTGATTCTCAAATAAATGTGCCTACAGTAACCAATATATCTAATTCTCACTATTGAGTGACTTGTTGGCACTTTTAGAATCCTCGTAGTTCTATGGCACCCCAACCTAAATGGTTTCTTTATTTCAAGTTGCGACTGTTGTTGACATTGTGAAAAAATCGCATTTTCATCAATAGAGGATGCTTGTTTTTAATAGGCACCCATTTAGATGTCACGGATAGCTTTTACATTCCATCAAGGAAGTCACAGTGGGTGATTTGATGTTTGGTTGGAAGATTTCAGAATAAACTGAATGGAGGATGAAGGGAGATTAATAAAAATCAATTTAGCAGATGAAGGCGACAAGGCACGCCCTTAAATGGCAGTTTAATTCCTTAATGACAAGTCTTTAAAATGTATTCTAGAATATTTGGACTAAATGTTCCATAATCATCGGATTTATTAGAGTGGGTCTGAAACCCCACTCAAACTAATTAGGGGAAATGCTCTAAGACGCAGCTACCTCATTGTCAATTAGGCCGTCCAATGCAAAGCCATCGTCTCTTCCTCCTTCTAAGATTCGTTGACTATACTCGCAGAGCAGACTATACCCTCTCTGGGATAGACGTTTTGCTGTACTCCTCCAGATCATCACTAATCTGCTTTTCCAGTCTATTTTTGCCAACAATTCGAAAGTCGACCGTGTCTCAAAATAACTGTTGCCGCCCGAGGCACTAAGAGCAACGTGGGTTGAAAAGGTTCTTGACAAGATATAAGTGTGTGGAGGAATTGTCTCAATTAATTAACGATAATTTGAGAATAAAATTACTAGTAAAATGTGAATAAGGGAAGAGGAATTCTACCACGATTGAGGTTCGGAAGAACGAACTAATGCTGAAATCGTGATTTAATTCCCACTTTCATGCAGCAGAGAACAGCAAAGATGAGATACCTTGGAGTTACAATTAGCCTTAAATGTATTTAACAATTTTTGTGATAAAAGGACAATGTCTGATCTAATAATCTGAAAAGGAATAATAATGACTAATTGCATAACATGTCATTTTCATTTGCAGATGGTGCCTTAGTTTATGAAATCGCGCACTTCGTAATAAGAGAATGGAGATCACTAGAGTAAAATGGGTGTCAGCAAGGGTTTGTGCATGCATTTGTGGTTGAGAGGAGGGCTGTTCAACCTCTATAGTGTGAATGCGATATTGATTGCACCTCTATTTTGTTGCCCGTAGCTGCGAACTATTCGAAGCTGAGAGTTGTGACCTGCTGCAACTCTCTGGATATTTCTGGCCACTCCGCATTTCCTCCCCTCCCTCTCACTACGTAATCCTCCTTCTCTTAGGCATCATTATCACCATCATCGACGACGACGACGACGAAGGTCTGGTGTGACGTGACGTGGGTGATGGCATTTGTGGTAAAGGCAATGACTTGTTGGGGTGAAGATGGGTTTTGGGAGTGTTTGTATTAATAAGTATTTGGTTTGTCGCTTGGTGAGGAAGTTGTTTCGAAGTTTTAGGAGAGGGCGGAGGTGGGAGAGAGGAGTATTGGTAAGTGGTAGGGATGGGCGGTGGTGGTGGTGGGAGCGCGAGTGAGGTAGCACAGATGGTGCATATAACTCGAGCAGAGTGACACAGGAAGGTAGGGGTGATGTGAAAGCAACCGTATTTCTTTTGCAATGAAAGATGCTCAACCACTCAGCACTCGTCCGACCCATCAACTGAGACGACTGCGCAGGTGCGCTGGGCGTCGGTACTCAGCCGTGCCTTCTTCCGTTTGTTGAAAGTTTCACTGAATTCTTTTTAGCAATGCAGCACATCACAAGAAGTATGCTTATGCTTCGGGACTGCAGTTATTGCGGGTGATACAGACAAATGTTCATATCATCGTCTTATTTCGCAATTTTACTTAGCAGTATAGCTTGCTTTTTTTATTTTAGCTAAATGTTGTCGTCGACAACAACCAGAAGCTAATGAAAATTTTGCTCTTATTATTAACGCATTTGCCAAGAATACTATAGATTTTAGTTTAATTAACTGACAAGTGAAGAATGGCTGCAACATTTGCATTTCTAAATGCTACTCAGTTAATCCAACATGTTCGTTCACTTAATTCTTCAAGTTTTAAAAACTGCTTTTCTCATCTCTATTATGCCATGATGTTTGGGTCCAATTGGGACTGTTTAGAGCTGTACGTGTGAAATTCCTCTTGACAAATTTGTGCAGTCTTGGATGCACGTAAGCTGTATTAATTTGTTTTTCTTTGCTTTCAGCACTCTGTTCTTCTGCAATCTTTTCCTAATTTTTCTTATCAAATTAGACACAGTAATTGATAATTAAATCAATATTTCTTAAAATTTGATACTGCTTTTTAGACCATCTATTCACAAATACACCTAGAACCATGGCTAATTTTTTTAATAGGGAAAAGAGTAGAAGATGTGGAGAAAAGTGAATAAGGAAATAGGCCCAAACTTATGATAAACATTTAAAACAGCTGAAACAAAGATGCGAAATTCAAGTATTTTAAGTTATCGTATTGTCGAGCTTAACAACAATGCATTCAAACTTTGATAAATTCATGCCATAGGTCTTACCGCCATAAGGGTAAGCTTCTTCGACGTATCGAGCACTGTCTCTCAAATACCGCGTTGTCAAGTTTGGTGGAGCGGCCAAAGCGTCATAAGTGTGAGTGGCGACGTAAAAAGCCAGGAGTAGGCAGGCATCTGGTTGCCTGTTTTCCGACTGTCATTTTGCCTTGTGGTCCCAGAGCCTATGCGTTTGGGCTAATTACCTCCGCGTAGAGCACATATATATATGGTAAAAACATTTTATTTTCATTTTTTCTTGTCTAATGAAATCGTTATTGATTTCCTGTTACGATCACAAGCTGTTTAATGGTAGAAATTGACTTGCAGCTGCATTTTGCTTTACAACAGAACTATCATTTACATTTGAACTCTAGCTCTAGCTTTGGTTATTTGCTATCTACCAAAAAGTAGAACGTAAGCTCAGACTCAGTGGACAGCAAGAAGTGCCTCATAATCACCTGCAGCTGGAAGGCCTTCATTTAAATACACTGAACAGGATATGTTAAATAGGGTTAACGATAACCCTCATTTAACTCATACACATTTAGTTTGAAATTCTTTGACATTAGCTTTGGGTACAAGCTGTTTTTCAATTGTTTCCACATTTGAGTCGAAGACGCGACATGAGAGCTGGTGCATGCGTAGTCTGGTTGAACCCCGTTGCTTTAGGTGTGTAATGAAGACGCTGTGTACAAGCCAAAAGAGGTTTTTTGGAGTTAGATTAAAGGAAAAGAGGTTTGACTTCAAAGGTAAAGTTACATCCATCCCTTGGACCGGTGCCATGTTTTCATCACTAACGTAGTTCAAGTCGAAGAGACCAGCCTTGACCTTAACAGGCAATTTCACTTTGTTCCCTTTATTTGCGATGCGACTTTCGTGGCTTTGTAACATAGGTGTTCACTTGATAAGTTACTGTTTGCAGTAACCCTTTAGATTCATCTCTTAAATTATCATCTACTGCATTTCCCAATAGGAGGACAGCCAACTGTTCTTTGAGAACTCTCGTGCCTCGAATGCCTGAACAGATTATAAGTTCTGTCTCTTCTGGGCTCTTTTCAGTCGCAATTCCGAGAACTAAAACCAGTCTAACTGCAACTGAAATACAAATCGACAAGCCATCTTTGAATGGTGACGAGATCTCACATTGTCAGCCAAGACACTAAGCCTGGGAGGTGATTGTATTTGATTTCGCTTCATGTTTTCTCTACATGCTAACATCATTATAGAACTTTCAATTAAAATAAGCATAAGGTCAGCTAATATTTTCTCCCATAAGCATAAATGAGATTTAATTTATTTTAAGTGGGTATGGGAACACCATGCATTCTTTCTTTTAATGTTCTTTTCAAATCTGTAACATTCTTACAATTGGACGATGAGAAAAGCTTCGGTGGCAATTTTATGAAGGCGAACAAGAATCAATCTTTCTATGAAATCAAGATAAATTTAAAAATGACTTGCAATTAGAATTCACTGTAATCGGCAAATTTTATATCGCCTCTGTGTCTGCATTTATCGTCAATTAATTTGCAATTCCGAATCTTTTTGTATGTAATTAAAATTTCTTCAATTATGGCACATCAGCAACAAACTTCATCCCGACCATGACAGATTTCAACTCTAACCCTGCCCGGTACAAGAATATGCAGCCTAACTTAAACAACAATGCTTCTTAGTTTAGTTAGCCTAAATAGTTTAGTTTTAGGCAATGAGAGCAAAATGTATTGTTACTTTGTGACATAATTACTAAATACTTGCAGTACTTGATCATCGGAGTTGTGAGTCATTTGCATGAAAAATAAGTGATGTAGTTGCATGCAGGATTTAGCACAGTTTCCAGGGCAATAGTGCCAATCCAGGTTTTGTTGAAAATATGATTCTAAGAATCCCACGAAGTTCCCAATTCATATGAAATTTTAAAAGAAGCTGAAGCCTATTCATCTTTAATCTCTCTTTTATGATTAAGGAATGACTAAAATGGACAGAGCACATTGGGTGATTGAAGGAAATGGATTTTATTAAAGGTACAAACTACCATCAGCATAGTTTCCACTAGCTTCCACATTGGCGTTGGATGACGTTAGAATGTGTAAAACAAGGAAGCGCGAATGCACTTCTCACTTCCCGGTTTTATTGCTCCATGAAACAGTTTTGCACTGAAATATCTATTCTAATATTTATTTTATCCGATTCATATGGTTGGGTTTCTTTGAATATATCACCTAGCACCGGCAAAGCTTTCCGTTTTTGCGTAGACCTCTTCCTTTTTAATTGGTATCCAATCTATCATTTAGGGTTTGGAATTTACCTTTTTAAGGCTTACCGTGAATTCATGGAACCAATCCGCATAGAAGAAACATTTGTTTATTAAATCCGACCGCATGTCCACTGGATCTATGTTTACGCAGCATTCGAATTTCAGTTTCTGGCTCCGTGTGTGCATTTCCCATAAAGATGTCCTTAACTTGGCATAAAATGTTAGCTAAAGCTACGGATTGTTGTCAGCCTATCGATGAAATCTACTCTAATGGCCTTTACATTGATAAAAAAGGAATTTCAATTGTCCATTGTACATTCATTATCTCCTCTAAAATTTCCTGTCGACCATAACATAACTCATCGCCGAAATCATTTTTTTTTGTTAAATCAACGAATCAGTTGTTAATATCAAAGCGAAAGTGTTTATAATTATAACACAATAAATTAAGCCATGTCTGATTGTGACTGTAGCCATGCTTGGTACAAATGTAAGTAGCACACTACTTAAAATATAAACGCGCTTAGCTACTCGTTTCGTTGCAGTCCTTATTTCATTCATTCATTCATTTATTCTGGGTTGCACCTTATTTTCTTTCATGATGCATAAGCTAGAAGCATTTTCAAGACCCCATGTATTCCACTATTTACATCTTTCTTGTAGAAAAAAACTTTATATGTGCATTCAAATTAAATTGAAGATACTGCACTGCAAATTTCCAAACAATAACGTCTCTTTTCGGATGCTTTGAGCAGAGATTAATGCTTCCTATGTCGAGAATTATAAACGTCTTTGAGGGAAGTAATATAGAGGCGAGGTACATTGTTGGAATCACTACTGACGGGAGGTATATATGAATTTCCATTTTCGTGCCCATTTGGTAGTTTGTTTTATTTTAATTTATTTCTATGATAGAGGACTAGTTTTCAGCAAGTCTTAATCATTATTTGAGTATTGAGCCACATCTCATATGCAACACGTTTCCAAATTATCTCAGCTGCCAACAGGGTTTATCTCTAGGCAAATGATAATCAGCTGACTGACTGAGATGCGAGGAAGTTCCTCCAAATAACATACAATCAAAGCGGTAGTTTAGTGTTCGTCTAATGACGATGCAACAAACTCTAAGAGGGAAATGGTTTATTTCATTGCGTCTTGCTACTTCAAAATTATAAACAATTTGTAGTGGATAGTTGTGGGTACATTAGTGCGTCTACTAAGGAACACTGCTTCCCAGTAAAAAACATTATATGTATATGCTTGTCTTCCAAAGTTGATGCTTTGCCTTAAACTTAAAACTTAACTTCACTGTTAATCGAAATGCTTATAACTAGATACTAAAATTGCAATTTAAAAGATTTGAAAAAAAACTAGAAAGAGCTTGTCATGTCCTTTCGACGTCTAGTTCGGTCATGGGAGCATTTTTTCTTGTAATCTTAACCCGTCGATGGCAATTATGATAGAGCACTTATGCGGTGCGCGGATATGAATACCATTATCAAGGACAGAACGCCAACGACCACGAACCAATCACAATTTGCTTAGTCATAATTTGTGTCTCGTCGCCAGATTAACTGTTGACAACTCCTTACGACAGCGTGCACAGGACGTGCTAGTTATTTCTTCAAATACACGTTCATGCTTACATCCTCGATTTTCTCCTACCTCTGACACTTTGTAAAGTTAAACGTTTAAACTCTGATTCACTTTTATGACCATTTTTTTCGGAACGCCCAAATCCCTACCGTGTTTATAATGCAATTGTTTATTTCTGGAAACAAAATAAAACGCCTGAATTGGTGATAAAACTTGCCTGAATTAGTGAAAAAAATAACTTGAAAGATTGTTCAGGTTTCTTTAGCGGATCAAATTTGTTCCTGACTTTGAACCTAGTAGAATGCCTATTCAATGCGTTCCGCTTGTCCAAAGAACCAAGGACTGATTACAAAATGCGACCTTTACTAAAGGTATGCTGAACGAATCGGTCCTTGAGATGTGAACTTTGTTCGATTTGGCGATTAGATGTCAAACGCCTACAGTCAAACTGACAACTATCGAAATCGTTTTATTTTACCACAAATCTATAGTTTTCAATTCTTTGCTGGATTCTTCGAGGTATCTTCCTAGCAGAGTATCTAGCTTACCGCCTCACTGCAAACAATGTCTTTTTCTATATCACCACAAATCTTTAAACCCATATCCATACACGAACGACAGGATGTTGTAAGTCTGATCGCTCATCATCGCCCCTTCCCAATCAGCACACAAATCTAACATGCTCGCGGAAAATGGGTAAAAGCGCCATTACTAAAAAATATACCTTAGCATTTTAATGAAGCATCCCTGTAGACATTGCAAGCAGGTGATGAACACAAGCCGAGGCACTCCTGCAGCCTTATATCATCTTCAAATGGAGTTACAAGAAGCAGCCGATTGTAACGCTCTGATGTCACTGAATACCACATTTCATGAATAAGAGAATCTAGTTATAACTCAAGGCAAAATATAATTCCATGACAGTTTCAATTTGAATTGTTACTTAATACGTGTGTTCTTCTTCAACAATAGGAAATTTGTGGAATTTCAAAGGAGGGCATTACACACCTCCTTAAATGCATAAATATTCAAAGGAACTGACGAAGAGGGTAACTTGACTTTCTCTCTCTATGTAACGATATAATTTTACCTCTTTGGTTAAGACTAGTTTATTGGTTAATGGAGGCATGAACTGTATTGCTTTATCGTTCGTGTTCGAAAGCGACAACAGTCTTCAGATGGATTCGAAGACAAGTAGAATGAAGAGGTAACCCATAAGACGACCATGTTTGGCGAAAATACCAGGAGCCTAAAAAACGAGGAACTTTTATTTTAAAATTATTACGAAGGAATCCAGAACATGAGAATTTTCGCGATAGAATGTTCATGTATCACGCAAAATGAGAATCTTTATCACTAATTCGACTGTGGCAATTTAGCTGGAGATATCTTTGCTAAGGCTTTGCCCTTCACTTAGCTCTCTGCTGCAATTAGTATTGTGCAGTACTCAGAGCTATTATAAAAGAATCTACACAAGTAAAAGACTCCCAATCTGCTTGTGCTTGTTTGCATTCCACAAGCTGCAAGGCCGATGCCCTTTTTTAAATGATGGAATGCATGGCGGCAATTAAAAGAGCTCCCTTCTGATTCCTAAGTCAGAAGTTGCAGTAAAATTGAATCCTTGATTACAAAGGCAGTTTTAGCATCCGCTTCGAGCGGTATGAGCGATGAGGGCATGTTTACGTGACAAATGCTGCAGCACGTCCAATCAGCATGCTTGGATAAATTTGCGGGTGTGCCTGTTTGTGACGGTAAGAAACGTGTCAGTTGTGCATCATTCATAGTAAAACAAAATGCCACTCCGTTTGATGAGCCTAATAAAATGAATGTATATGATGAATTTATGCATTCAATTTTAATTAAAATAGCTACTTATTTAAGGGTGGACAAGATAAGATTACAAGAACGAAATTCTATTCAGTTTCTCTTGTAATCCTCCGAAATTCCTTAAGTCAGGTTCTTTCGACCGGTCTTGCGCCCCAGAATTTAAAAATTAATTAAACCTAAGAAGCAAATTAGTTCAGCCATGGAGAACATCTTTTTACTGGACAAACTAGGCTGGAGATTTTACCACCCAACCGTAATTAGTTCCTTTGAAAAACCATAATTAACCATTTGATACAAATTTTATTTTTTATTAGTAACTTGCTGAAATCGTTTTCATACCATCCCGTTTTCACCAATAACTTCGCCTTCTATGTGACTCCTGTTTTAATTCACAACAATTTTCGAGTAGAATCAGCGAAAGGAAGAAGTAGGAGATGACTTACAAGACGACCCTACCTCGGCGGGACGACCAAGAGCCCAAAACAGGAAAATATTCCGCTAAAAAATTACGAGCGAAATTTAACTAGGTCTCGCATCTACGATATTTCATCAATTGCCAATTAAAGAGGCCTAATCTAAAAAACTCCCCTTTGATACTATAAATGGGGTTGTGATTTGTAGAACTAATTAAACTTTTTTTCAAATGCACCATTTGATAAGCTTTGCCACTGATTCGACGGTGTTTGCTGAAAGTAAGATTAAGGTAAAAGAAATGGAAACAAGTCAGAGCATCTCGCAGTGTATCCTTTCCATCTACTTGCAATCGGATTTGCACAAGCCTATTTATGAGATGTTTTCAAAATGTCACCAACACCTCCACCTTCCGATAAAGAAACCTTTCGGGATAGAGTGTCAAAGAGTGACAAAGATTCCAAACGTGCGGGAAAATCGCATTTAAGTAGTTACTCAGAAGAGAAATGGGGGTTGAATGTACTACTTATAAGGCAGGTAAATGATTACAAAAGAGGGAAAGATGTGAGGGAAGAATGGGAAAGAGGGTCGCAGTGGCGTTGGAGGGTGGTGAGAAGGAGGGGGTGGGGAAGCAAGGATAGGCGTGGTGGCAAACTCCGGGGTGAGGCGGCGGCGGGTTAAGATCGTACTTCTAGGGATCACTCCTACAGTACGCATCACCAGGACGTCAGTCAAAACTGACCCTGGCAACCCAACCGCGATGACGACGCGTGTCGTCCGTCCGTCAGCGTGAAACGGCTTCGGGCTGTCAGCTTAGCGCTCGCCGCTGCGTGCGGTGAGCGTGCTGACTTGGCCGGTTGCCTGGTTGATCGCATGGCTGAGTACCGACGCCAAGTGCAGTCGTCTCAGTCGATGGGCCGGACGAGTGCTGAGCGGTTGAACATCCTTTTTGAAATTATGAAATGTCTGCTATCACATCCGCTCCCACCCTTCCTGTGACAATCTGTTCGGCTGCTCGGCCGGTAGGGACTACCTATGCTACCTCACTCACGCTCCCCACCACCACCCGACTCACTCTTCACCCCCATTCCTACCACTTACCAGCCCTCTTCCCCTCCTTACACCCGCCCTCTGCTAAAACTTCGAAACAACTTTCCCCCCGCCATCCGCGTACTTAATAATGCAAGCAGTCCCCCAAAACCCATTTTCACCCTCCATTCCCCTAATGGGTCATTGCCTTTGCCACAATTGTCATCATTCACGTCACGTCACGCCAGATCATCGTCGTCGCCCTGTCGCCTATCTTTACGAAGATCAAATACACCAGTCAACAAACACCATCCTCATCAAGGCCTAGCCATCACAAGTGGCCACCACACCATTCACGTGGCCAATGGTAACAACGACAATAATATTAATGACTATGATGGTGATGATGGTGCCGAAGAGACGGAGGATTACGTGGTGGGAGAAAAGGGAAGAAATGCGGAATGACCACAAATATCCAGAGAGTTCCAGCAGGTCACAACTCTCAGCTTCGAATAGTTCGCAACTACGGGCTACGAAATAGAGGTTCAACCAACATCACATTCAGGCCATAGAGGTTGATCAGCCCCCTCTCAACCACAAATGCATGCACACACCTTTGCTGACCCCCGTTTCACCCTAATGACCTCATTTCTCTTATTACGATGTGCGAGATTTCATAAACTAAGGCACCATCTGCAAATTAAAGTGAGATGTTCTGTAATCAGACTTCACTATTCTCTAGCAAGCATTTTGTTCTCTTATTTATCAAACTGTTGGATCAGACATTTTCTTATTATCACAAAAATGGTTAAATTGAGGAAAGGCTAATTGCAACTCCAAGGTATCTCAACTTTGCTGTGTCCTCTGCTGCGTGGAAGTGTGATTTCAACCACGACTTAAGCATTCGTTCCCTCCTCCGAAGCTCAATCTTGATACAACTCCTCTTCCGTTATTCACATTTTGCTTGTTATTTTACTCTCAAATTGTCGTTAACTAATTGGGATAACTCCTCCACGCACATCTACATCTTGTCATGAACCTATGCAACCGAAGTTAACATTAGTGCCGCTGGCGGCAACAGTTATTTTGAAATATGTCGACTTTCGAACTGTTGGCAAAAACAGAATGGAAAAGCAGATTGTTGATGATCTGGAGGAGTTCAGCAAATCTCCTATCCCAGAGCGAGTATTGTCTGCTCTGCGAGTATAGTCAACGAACCTGCGAAGGAGGATGAGACGATGGCTTTGAATTGGACGGCCTAACTCGGCTGCAACACACGGATGGCGAAAACAGGACGGTTGTCAATAAAATTGCTTCGAAATGTCTGAAAGCAACTGTCAATGAGGTAGCCACGTCTTAAGACATTCTCTTAATGAGTTTGCTTGTGGTTTTAGGCCCGATCTAATGAAGACGATGATTTTGTGGCATATAAAGTAAACATTCTAGAATACATTTCAAAGACTTATCAATAAGGAATTAAACATCCGTTTAAGGGCGTGCCTTGCCGCCTTCTTCAGCTAAATCGATTTTTATTAATCGCCCTTCCACTTCTATCCTGTTTATTCGGAATTCCTCGAACCAACACATTAATTGTGACCTCATTGCTGGAATGTGAAAGCCATCCGTGACATATAAATGATTGTTTATTCAATACAAGCATCCTATATTGACAAAAATGCGATTTTTTCACAATTTCAACAACAGTCGCAACTTGAAATAAAGAAACTATTCAGGTGGTGTGCCAAAGAGGGACGACGATTTGAAAGTACCGAAAAATCACTCAGTAGTAAGAACTATATATATTGGTCACTGCAACCTCATTTTTTGAGAATCACCATTTACATATTCATCATAAAGTACTCCATTGAGCTTCTTTTAAGATGACAGGTCCAACTCGTCAGTTCATAGATTTCTACCATCAATTTGTTTCAACGTGTTGATTCCCGACTTTACTGTTACTTATGGTTGGTGAACACATGTGAATTATGTCTCATACTGCAGCCAAACAAAAACTATTCATCTGTTGCGAAAATGTCAAATATCCGAATTTAACTGCAGAACTTTTGGTTATCTGGCTAAGGGCCAAGTTTTCTAGAAATGGCCCAGTTTGACGTACAACCGCAGTTTGAGAACCACTTTGATCCATGCTTTGTCATCTTCACAGATGAGGTTTTAGACACTGCTACTAACCACGCTGTTTCACATTTTAGCATGAGAGATAAACACTCCAATTTTGTATCCCAGCCTTTTATGAGGAGGTAAAACTTTAAATCGGGTAAAACAGAGAACTGCACTTAATAACGTATTAAATAATTGTGATCGATAGGCACGGAAAAACTGTTATAAGTAGATGAGTGGAGAAGGGACTCAATGGGAATTTTAGAAGGTCTTAAGCGAGTGAGCTATTGATGAATTCATCATGAGGCGTTGTCAGGGAGTTCAGTTGTCATTGGCTCAAAGTCTCAGCGGAAGCAACTCGATTATGACATTGATGCATCTGACTCAACCTGACCGGTGTTGATTTCATCGCCTGGCAATTGCATTGCCCCGTACGAGGCTTCCTCGTTACCAACCTCTAGAGTATAAAAAGTGTTTTTCATTGCATTTTAAAATACTTCTCAAAAATCATTGAGGTAGCTATGGCTTGGATTAGAGTTGGCTAGCGAGAAATGGCCACGAATACCGACGACATGCTACATCCATAATTTACAACACAGTGGGAAGACGAAGGAAACTTGCGACTCGGTCTCATGTCCTCTGAAATGCACCGGTCATAGCGACAACGTCGGCAGCGTCGACTGTTGTTTTTGATGGTGAGGTCGCCCCTGTCGTAGTATTCTACATTTGTAATGGATCTACATGGATCTAATGGTACGTTGCACATTTTTCTAGGTGTCTGCAGCATCTAATTTTATCAAATCATTATAATTTTTGTTTCATGTTAAAGATTAAAAAATTTCCTTAAACTTAGAAAGGAAAACGCTTTCAATATTGATTCTAATTCAGGCTGAAGAGTTTATTTTGATAAGAGTTTTAGGGAACTTTCAAAAGTGGTTGATTCGTTAGGCCAGTCAGAGATCGGATGGAATGAGACAAATCACTCAAGTTATGCATTTCCTCAACACACTCTAGCAAAACTTCTTTACCTTTGAAAAATACTTGAGTCCCTTAGCAGTGCAGCTGTGCAGAACTAGATGCCATGCATTTCCGTGATAACGATTGCACTTATGCAATAAATTAACCTTGGCCCCACAACTGCGATTTGAGTCATCACGCCTGGATCTCGGGACGAACATTCACCGCTAGCCTCCCCCAGGCCTAACTGTCAGTGTGTTTACTTGAAATGGAAGAGCACATTTTGCTGACTCATTTTCACAGCCTGTATGCGAAAAAAGCAAGTAAACAGGTAAATTGCAAAACACACCTGAATTTGATTAAAACGAGGTTCTTCTACGTCACTGGCAGCGATAATAAATAATTTAATATTAATAATGAGTTAATCACTTCATCAGAATTAGGTCAATCGTGTACATTTCCCTAAAGCTTTAAATAAACATTTGGTTATTTAAGACAAACCTGATATTTGCCCCTCGGATATAAAATACAATTCGGGAGGACACTAATTTATTTTTCTTTAACCTAAACAATCGTGTGAGATCAACTGACTGTTTCCACAACGAAGTTGAAGATCCATGGAAGAGTGCCTTGCAATGACTAAATATTTAAGAGGCTAGCAAAAATTTTCCAAATGCCCATGAAAACAGGTTAATCATCCATAATTTAAATAAATCATCGACCGGTACACAAATATGGACAGGTTGGAAGCATTACTCTACAATTTTATGCAAATACCACTTATATGAATGTAAAATATCTAGGAAGGCACTTATCTTAATAGAGCATTATATCCTCTTTTCATTCTTTTAATTCAAGGCAATAGCCTTCGAGCTAGGGCTGTGGACAAAACCAGCCTTCTGATGTCTAGAAACGGGATGAGTCACACCGGTCAAAACAGTTCAAATTAACCAAACATATCATGACGCACATCACGCTTTCAGTGAGTACGCATATTCAGGTCAAACAAAAATTATTCACCAACATAGTGTTAAGTAGCAGTTTCTAGCTCACTGTATTGTGCATTTGCTATGGCGCCATGTCGCATGCACTATTTTCTCGTTGTTCTCGAAGACCAAGTCAAACGAACATAAAAAACTGTATTGCTAAGTGAAACTGTTAGTCAAGTCATGAACGGAGTACCTCATCTTTTGATTCCTTCATAGCCGCATCCTCGTCGTTCAAATAGAAGGCAATTCGAATCACAGTTTTGGTAAATCAGATTTTTCGTAGTGGTCATTCCAAGATCAATTCTCGTAAGTCTTTTGGAACCTTCGGCAAGTGGACATCTTTCGGTAGGTTAAACAACATACATTTCCAACGTTATTGATAAATAAGCTTAGAGGCGTACCATTGTGTTTAGTAGAAATGAAACGTTCGACGGCACTCCGATTTTAGGCGCAGTTTGAAAAAGTGGGAAACTTGATGGAGAAGATGTGTAGATCAAAAATGCGTAGTGGGCCTTGTAAACCTGCTTCTACTCATTCCGTTCCAGATTATAGACCACCAAGTAGAGAGACATTCCTTGCCCTCCTGGAAGTGCATGACAGTGGATGGTTGGCTACAACATATTGGAGCGATTGCTTTCTAGTTTAGGAGGACAACATTTTTAGAGGATTATTATGAGTCCCTGCATACGTGAGTTTTTGTCAGATTTCCTGCAGCGATGGTAACTTATTCGTACCTTCCGTATTTATAAATAAATATGACTAGGTCATCGTTCAACTGCGCAGTCGAAACAGCTCCAATGACTCATGAAGTTTAAATTTCAGCTTTGTTAAACACATTGCGCACTAAGAAACTAGTCTTAATTGAGTCAATCAAAGCAATTCCAGCTTTATGGAGTTTACAAAATGCGATTGTATTTGAAAAAAAGTTGTATTGTGAAACGCAGTTATTTTCACAACACGGTTACCGTCGAAAGCCAAAATTTCCATTGTTTTTTCCAATTTTGTCAATAATGGAATCAAACTAAAACTAAAACAATGTGCAATTCTAACAAAAAAAAACAAGACGAAACGGAAACAAACTCATCCATATCATCACTTAAAACTGCAATCTCGAGGCATAATTCCTGAGATGTGCCGTATTGCTCATAAAAATTCGGGTTTTACTATTACCTTGCAGCAAAACCGCAACGTTAATATACAGGAAATTCTAAAAATCGATAAAGGTAACTGATAAAACTCGAATACCTGTGATTAACACTCCCAGGAAATGACTTCATGAATAAGGGTTGAATGAAACTATCGTCTACTAGCTGTATCAAAGCATAGTATCAAAATGGAAAATATGTAAGGTAAAATAGAGCCAAAAGAATAAAATCGCGGGCCTTCTAAGCATTTAAAATGTCAACATCTACTTGCCACTGTCTTAACCAAGGAAACCAGCAACCAAGACTTCCCTGAGGTTCACAATGTCTGGATTGGATGGTCCAAATTACAACATCGCTTTCTCATAAATTAACAGATAAGGAAATACCAACTCCGGCGATGTGACATTAAGTAATGTAGGACGATTAAGGGATAGATTTGACGAGGCGAAGCAGCGCTTAAAGGGTGCAGAAGTATGAAAATGTGAAAATATCAACGATCTACGCACATATGAAGCTGAACAATTGCTATAATTGTACAAAAGCATTGAAAAGAAGAGCTTCCATTGCGTTGATGGACTCATAAAACAATAGGTGATGCTCCCCTGCATAGAGTTGGGCAATCGCGTGTCTTTTAGGCCAATTACTTAAATTACTTTATAAATCAAGTAGTTTACATTTATTTCTGGTTCTTATTGACCATGACAGCTCACCAATTTAAAATATTTGAACTCTAATACTGAAATCAAATCAAACGTCACGACAAGACCTCAAAAACTTATCTTCATCATCCCTCATAACTGCATTGTCGTAGCATAATTATTGCGATAAGCTGTCCTTGAGTGCAGAATTCAGGGGAGGTTTCTATAGTGAGAAATGAAGGCACTCAAATTAATCAGGCAATGCAATTCTCAAAATCAATTCTCTGATTCAGGTTTTACAGTTGTTTTGCAACCAAACAATCACGTTTATCTGTGATGGGTTTCAGACATTTGAAGACGGTCACAAATTTACTTAAAATACCCCTGGTCATAACGCCAGGGCAGAGTAGCGATAGCGCAGGAAAAATCAAACATTTGTGGTAACTTGTCAGTAGCACTTTTGCACGAATACTTCGATCAGATTTCCTCCATTACGGAATTATTTTTCTAGACTCCTGAGTTCATGTATAGGTCTGACTAAGTCATCGTCCCAATAGATGCGTGTCACCACCCAGTGACCTCAAACTTCATGACTCATGGAGATAAAAATCAATTGTGTACCACCTAATGAAAGGTGTGACCGAGCACGTTGGGTCAACTAAGTAATATTGAAATTTAAATATATGTTTAGAAAAATCATGTTTTATAACTATACTTAGTTTGCATAAATAATAAACATTTCCTTGACGAAGGCGCCACAGTTGAGAGCGGACTTTTCCTTGGTCTGAAGCACTTCTCGCTACCTACCTTGAGCTAAAATAAACAAATTAAAAACGAGACAATAGAAGAGAACGCATCTCTATTGTCCATCATAACTGCATTTTAGAGGAACGCTTCCTGCACTGTCCAGTATCTATACAAAGGACATCCTGACGCTTTCTTAAGTGAAAAGGATTTTGCGTCAATCAAAAGTAAAACATGCATCATACAGCTCCTCTTCTCTTGCAACGCACCTTCTGTGCGAAGCTTCAAAATTAAAAAATGTGGACTCACCAAATCCAAGCGTAGTGACAAAGTGGAAAATAATATATGGAAAAAATCTGAAAAAGTAGAGGCAAAACAAGAGAATCACAGACCTTCTAAACCTATGAAATTTGACCTCGAGACACCAATGTCCTAATCATATAAACCTGCACCAAGCCTACTATGAGTTTAACAACGTCTGGACCCGTTGGAGAGATCCAGGGGCTGGTCGTGCTGCAACTCATCCTTTACCCGGTTGTGGATGACCAAATCGAGAAGCTCCTCTTGGTAGCCTGGAAATGCAAATGTGACGTTAGTATGCCACAGTGAATGGTAGGCAAAATTAAATTGAAGGTGCCGGCGTCCAGTCAAAGGGGAGGCAAGAGAGAAGATGGGGGAAGTCGGAATCAGAGATGGCGCAGGTGGCTGTGCATTCCAACTGGTCTCGGCATAAAGTGGCGAAGCCGAATGAATGGCAGAAGCTGAAATAGCGGAGGAGTCGTGGGCATTTGTCACCTCTGTTGATTCAACTCTTTCGCCTTTTGGGTCGCCCACTACTTCTGTGCGATTTGGGCCGCTGCAAACACGAGTGAGCACTCCTAAATGAGGATGTAATAATTATGAGTTAGCAACACAAGCTAATTAATTACAAATTACTGAGGTGCTCAACAATACCTTGGTGCATTCTTCCCATATGGCGTTTGAGGTAATCTTCCCTGGCAAAAGCCTTGTTGCACTCAGAGCACACAAAACGGTTTTCATCTGTAATTCGATATATAATGGTTAAAATCGATAGGTCATAGTATTTTTGAATGGCAATCTCGATAGAAACTAGGGGTGTACCAGTATGGATGAAAATGTGCATATTCAGGTGGCCCTGACATGAGAAGCTCTTGCCACACAGCAAGCACCTGAATGGCCAACTCTCGTCGTGGGAGTGCATATGCCTTTGCAGGTCCCGTCTATCGCCGAATTTCCTGTTGCAGACACCGCAGCTGTACTCCATTTTGTGGCGTGTCTACAGTAGAAGCAATCGTGTGTCAAATCGCTGACCTATTCGTATCTCTGTTAGTTGTGAAAACTTGTAGACTATAGGTAGAAGCCTACATAACTTACTACCGACGTCGCTTGTCCTAAACATTGATTGGAATCAGTCTGAACTCTCACCGCCGACTTTGCCACTCTCCTAGAACGATTATCAGCGCCAGTGGTGCTGCTTAAGTCGTAGTTTCGATGAATAGAAAGAAGTGGTGGTAATTGAGATGTTCTCACAACAGGAGACGAGAACTTCTCATTTTGAGTTTTGTCGGTAGAATTTTCGTGAAGGGAGGACGGAACGCCACCAGAAGGCATGTTTACTCTTAAGCAGCTTAGTTAATAATGGCTGAGGATTAGCTTGACGGGTGGTTTATATTGCGTCGGTTGATCCTGATTGGCGGCGGAACGCTTAGACACTAATTGGTCCACCGTTGCACACCTTTTCGCATTTAAACAAGTGAGCAAAATATGACCTTTGTTTTACTGTGACAATTCGATTCGTTGACCTTGGAAGAGCGTTATTTGGTCAAACCATGCATCCGAGACAATGTAATGCACGATACAATCGATTGTTGGCATTTGGAAACCACCAAGTGCTTCAAAGCAAAGCACCAGCATTTTAATTTTATCTTAACATGCAATCTTGCTTATAAACTTGAAATCGGCAAGAGTGAAGATCTGACAGATTAAATCACTCAAAATCTGACTAATTCATGCCATGTCTTGTTGCCATAAGCGTTGGCTTCTTCGACGTATCAAGCAAAAGCCACTTAAATTCCGAGTTGCCAGGTTTTATTGGAGCGGCCAAAGCGTCCTAAGTGAGGATAGCGGCTAATAAAGCTAGAAGTAGGCGGGCATGTAGTTACCTGTTTTCCGACTACCATTTTGCCTTGTGGCCTGAGAGCCTATGCATTTGGGATAAATACATCCACACAGAGTATATACATCATGAAAAATATATAATTTTAATTTTGTCTTCTCTAATGAATCCGTTATTGATTTCCTGTTACGATCACAAGCTGTTAAATGATAGAAATCGAGGTGCTGGTGCCTTCTACTTTGCAAAAAATTATCACCTACTTGTGAACCTTAGTTCTAGCTTTGGTAGTCTGCTCTCCACCAAAAGGCAGAAAGTAAGCTCAGACTCAGCGGACTGCAAGAAGTGCCTCATAACCACTTTCAGCTGGAAGGCCTTTGCTTAAAACAACCTATGCTCCACTACTGCATATAAAAACACTTCACAAGAGATAATCAATAAGGTTAAGGAAAGCCCTCATTCAACGCATAAACATACGGTAATGGGACTTCGGTGGCCTTGGGGCTTCACACCGATCCGGAACCACTTCTATATATTATCTTTTAGCTTGAAGCTATTTGACTTTAGTTTTACTACACGCGATTTTAAACTTAGGTTTATTTTCAATTGCTTCCACACTTGAGTCGAAGCCGCGGCGCGAAAGCTGGTGCTTTCAAAGTCTGGTTGAACCCCCGTAGGCTTGTAATGAAGACGCCGTGTAGAAGCCAAATAAGGTTTTTGGAGTTAGATTAAGGGAAAAGAGGTTTAAAGGCATAGGTAAAGTTACATCCATCCCTTGGACTGGTGCCATGTTTTCATCACTATCGTAGTTCAAATCAAAGAGACCAGCTTTGACCCTAACAGGCAATTTCACTTTGACCCCTAAATTTGAAAAGCAACCCTAACCCTAACTGAACATGGATTTACACAAGACGCTCCTTTTTCAAGTAAGCACTCTCTGGCATTTCTAGCTAAAATGTTCAGCACGTGTCCCAAGGCGATGACTAACCATGAAGGTGTATTTCGTCTTTCTTCACAAGGACCACACAATTTTTACACAGATGTAGATATTTTTTGAAAATCGCTGAAAATGCTTTGACTGACTCAATTAAGCCTTGTTGCTTAGTACGCAATGTGTTTAACAAGGCTGTAATTCAAACTGCATGAGTCATGATATATGGGTCAGATTGGAGCTGTTTCGAATGTGCAGTGGGATGATGAGCTAGTCATTTTATTTTTAAATTCAGAAGAAAAGAATAAGTAACCATTACCATAGGGAATTTGATAAAAAGCACTCGTATGAACGGAGGATTTCACGATAATGCGTTGAAATTGGTATCCTCATAAACTAGAAGGCAATCGCTCCAATATGTTTCAGCCAACCATCCACTGTCGTACACTTCCAGGAGGGCAAGGAATGTCTCTCTACTTGGTGGTCTATAATCTGGAACGGAATGAGTAGAAGCAGGTTTACAAGGCCCACTACGCATTTTTGATCTACACATCTTCTCCATCAAGTTTCTTAGGTTTTGAAACTGCGCCTAAAATCGGAGAGTCGGCGAACATTTGATTTCTACTAAACACAATGGTACGTTTCTAAACTTATTTATCAATAACGTTGGAAATGTATGTTGTTTAACCTACCCAACGATGTCCACTTTCCGAAGGTTCCAAAAGACTTACGAGAATTGATCTTGTTAGGACCACTGCGACAAATCTGATTTACCAAAGCTGTGATTCTAATTCCTTTCTACTTGAACGTCGAAAATGCGGCTTTGAAGGAATTAAAAGATGAGTTACTCCGTTCATGACTTGACTAACAGTTTCACTTAGCAGTATAGATTCTTTTATTTTAGTTTCATATGGTCGTCGGGAACAACGAGAAAACAGCATGTGGCGACATGGCGCCACACCGCAAGTACAATACAGTGAGCTAAATCTGTTACTTAACACTAAGTGGGTGAATAACTTTGGTTTGACCTGAAGCTTCGTACTCGCTGAATGCGTGATGTGTGTTATGAAATGTTTCGATTGGGGTGACTCATCCCGGTTCTAGCCATCAGAAGGTTGGTTTTGTCCATAGCCCTAGCTCGAAGGCTGTTGCCTTGATTTAGAAGAATGAAAAATGGATGCGTGAAGCCCTTTTTATATAAGAGCCTCAATGGATATTTTGCACTCATAAGTGGTATTTACAGCCGTACTATTGAATAGCTGGATAATAGTGTTTCCTTAGTACAATTAAACTTCAAGCCTATTGCTGACTCACTGAAGAGCCTGGCTTGATCCAAAGATTGTAGTGTGACTACCAACACATAATTGGTGGCGTGGCTTCACTGGGCAATCGATAACATCAGTTGCTCAGATCTCATCCGTAATATATAACAATTGATAACGTTGTCTGTGTGTCCGTGCTGCTTTTATGCATCCTGATATCGCACTATTGATAAATAGATGCGGCCTTTTATCACCTGATCAATAGCACTGATCACCATCTCATCGTTATTCAACGAATTTGCCGAGCGTATAGGTGACCAATTGCCATTACTTCCCTCTTTTATTCGACTATTTTCTCAGTCATCTTTGGATTTTTTCTTAAATTCTAGTAGTCAAACTGTTGCAGCTAAGATCACTATTGTGCCAACATAATAGAACTTTTTGTGCGAAATATGTTAAACTATATCTTCCCTCGAACATTGAATTTGTGGTCTTATCAAATTTATGTACAAACTATAACAAATGTGTATTTGTAGATTAAACCAACTGGATAAATGGGAAAAACCATTCCTTAAATATATATTTGTAATAGTCAGCAATAACAAGGAGATGAATCGATACATCTCAAAGATTGGCACGTTGCACGAAATGGAGCCGAAAAAAAAATAATGAACCCATCTACTTGCAAAAACCACAGCCATTAACAAGCCCTTTGAGGTTTATTATGTACCTTCTTAAATGTCATATAACTGCGTAACTTAGAATGTGCACGGAAATAGGTGGTGGTAAAGTGCCAATGACGCTTATTGGTGCTTTCGTGAAATAAGTGACGGGATATTGAGCTACGCTATTAATGCTAAAAAACATTGCGTCACTCCACTCGTTCTGTCCGATTTTCAAACCTTGTTATTATAAACGTAATTGCAAGAGTTTTCCAAGAGGTTTGATAAAGCCAAACAATATTCGAATACTTAAATGCTTTGAAACAAATAGATTTAACTTCATAAAAAACGTAAAACTGGCCTGATTAGGACCTTCTCAAAAGGAAATACTCTAGAAACATTTGATGCAGATAATGCCTTGAGAGATCAAGAAAGCAAGGAAGGAAGCAGAGAAACAATTTTGGCCTCACCAAATATGAACATCGAACCGGACACGATGCAGCTGCGTTTGATGATATGCTGCTTCTTTAAGAAGCTTAACATGTTTTGAATTTAGTGAACTGGCATTTAAGTGTGGTTGAAACCATATAACTGTCCATCGCTGTCATCTTCGGAACCTTAAAGAAGTTACTCAACGTGAAAATAGGTGCCTGCTCATGGATTGAGTGAAAATAATAATCTCGAATCTCGAGTTGACATCTGCCAACTTGACATTGCATTCTCGCCTACTTGTTTCACCTGTTTCGGTGGGTAGACCGGTGACTGGTGATTGGCGAAAAATGGATCCTTTATGGAAATGTTAAGCGCCGTAGACAGTGACAAGTTCGCAACGGTAGAGACCCCGAGCCCCAGAAGAGAGGGCAACTTTATGGGAAAATATTCTTCGTCTCTCAATCTGGTGGGATCGCCAAGGCATAATCCACTTCGAATTGTTGTCATCTGATGCAGTAACAATTAATGCCCAAATCTACCTTCACCAAACAGATGAAAAATTACTATTCTATAAAACTGCCAAAGTGGATTTTCTGAGATCTTTAATTTGAATATTTAACCGAGTAAACAATAAAATTACTGGAGCAATTAATAAATCCACAAAGGCTCTACACCAAGACTGAAAACTGGGTGATCGATTATTATCGCAACGTATGAACTTTATTTCATTTACTATATTGCTCAATATTCCTTATCAAATGAGCGATTTCGGGACAAACAACGAATAAGAACTGAGGAATAAATTGGCAAACACATTAAATTTGGTCTTTTAATGTTTCCGATTTTGTAGTTATACACCTAGTCATAGAGAGGCTCTTGATTTTTTTAGATGAAGCATTTTCTTTCGAAAGAATTCAATAGGTAGAAAATCCTAATGAATATGCAAACACAATCGCTGTCTCTGAGGCATGCACCTCTCCTAGAAGTTATTCCGAGAAAATCATAACTAGACACTGGGGACACTATCGCAAGCAGATTTTGAAGCTGAGCTACATATCTACTTGGAGCACAAAACGGTTATAAGTGGAAAACGAAGAACGGTATGGCGATTACGAGTACCCACGTATTATGTCTCCGAAGCAAAATTGTTAGTGACTAAGGATGAAGTTATGTCATTTATTTTCTTTGGAAAAGGAGTGTTTGAATGCTGAGGATCAACTAAAATTTACGATTTCTGAAGCCTGTATCAGTCATGACAAAATTAAGGTCGATCAGACTCATTGGTTAAGAGCTGGACCAATAGGATTGTAGATGGAGACACAGAATTTAAAATTGTTGATGCGAGTAATGCTGCATAAGAACAAGGCTCGCCAACGAGAATTTTGAGCTTGCAGTGTGTTTTAAGCAACTAATTCTACTAAGAATTAGTGCGAACGTGGATAGCTGTTCAGCAGCTTGTTTGTCCCGTCTGCCGTATTTAACGGAAGGATATCTAACATTTTTATCTTGGGACTCAATCCCATTCACCCAAGCAGATTTGCTGACCAACGATAGACTGCGAAGAGAGAGGACAACGACGCCAATTATGACGAACTGTACAGAGAACCATATTTTGCTCCTTATTCCCCGTCTCATAATGCTGCTGCTTTCCTTTAGAAAACAAGTCTATATTTTGTACAGCCAATAATGCTAAAAGAAATGTGATCTAGGGCAGCATTTATTTCACTTCAGTTAGTGTCAATTTAACTTTCCTCTTAAAGGAGCAAATGGGGCAACCGGCCTCAAGTAAGTAGTCGAATGTGAATAAGTCTCCAGTTCTCTCCATCTTGTGCCCGCACTCCTGGCACATCACGAATTCCTC